>JAJEKB010021106.1:104198-141976 GCA_022393335.1 Macrotrachela quadricornifera | reverse complement strand
GAAGATTGCAGGTTCGACTCCTGCCAGGGTCGTTTTACTTTTTTTTCTTTTTTTACTTTTTTTTTCATTCTTATATACATTAAACTAATTCCATCATGTATAGATTCGTCATCAGATCGTCCTTCTTCCATAACAACAACAACAGCGACAGCAGCAAGACAATCAAAAACAAAATTTGCTCATTTTTTTGGTCGATCATCAGCTAATAACAAATCAAATCATATAGAACATTCTTTGTCATCATCAAACATAAATATTGATTCATTAAAACGTACAAAAAGTTTCACCAAACTGGAACGACAAAAACGTCATCAACAACCTTTAATAGCTACAAAAAATCAGCAATTTCTTCTGTAAGAATTTTGTTTATTTTCTACAAAATTTCAATAAAAAAAACTATTTTTAGTAACATTTCATCAAATCGATCTCGTTCACATGAATCTCTTTTTGTTTCAAATGAATCTAAAAATGATTCATTAGGATCAATTATAACAGCTAAACCAGCTCATGCTGTATTAGATAATTATCATGTTCGTCATCCTCATCCAAATGTTCTTCAATCATCAGATTTAAATGATGATCATTTATCATCATCATCATCATCATATCAATATATTGAAATACAAAATAAAACTGAGAATAAAAATTGTTATTTACGTTCAAAACAATGTTTAACAAATAATTCTCTATTATTAAATCGTTTACGACATACATGTTTAGAAAAAACATTTGATGGTTTAAGAACAGATAATTCATTAGATATTTGGATTTTAGAAGCAAAAGGTTTATCAATTAAGAAAAAGTAATAGATAAAAATTATATTTTTATTCTTATGAAATAGTTTATTATAGGTATTATGTCAAAATATTTCTTGATGATGATATATATGGAAAAACAACTAGTAAAGAACAACGAGATATACTTTTTTGGGGAGAAAATTTCACATTTAAAGATTTACCAGAAGGTTTGAAGATTATCATTTTTTTTTCTTTGATACTTTAAAATATTTATTTCAAAAAAAAAAGGTTGTTCAACACTACATTGTAAAATTTATCGAGAAACAGAACGACGTAAACAAAAACAAAATAATGGACATGATATTGATTTAATTGGCTATGTTGATATACCAATATCAGCAATAACTGGAAATCAATTTATTGAACAATGGTATTTAATAAAACTAACAATTGGAAAAGAAAAATCACAAAAATTACAAGATGGAACAATTAATATAAGAATCAAAGCAAAATATCAAACAATTGAAATTTTACCAATTGAATCATATTTACATTTAGAAGAAGTAGAAAATATACAACTTAAAAAAAAAAGATTATTTTTATATTTTATTTTAGTATATTCGTCGAGATTATCTTCAACTTATTCGAACACTTGAACCACATATTAGTCTACGTGATAAAGATGAACTTGGTAAATTAATTTAACCAAAAAATTTAAATAAAAAAAAGCCAATTTCTTTTAGCTACTTCATTAATTCGTATTGCTGAATCATTATCATATTCCACAAAATTTCTTGTTGATATTGTTCAAGCAGAAATTTTATCAACACCAGATAATACATTAACATTTCGTGGTAATTCTATAGCAACAAAATCTATGGAAGCATATATGAAATTAATTGGTGAAACATATTTACATGAAACATTAACACGTTTTATAACTGATATTGTATCATCAAAAATTTCTAATGATATTGATTTAGAAGTTGATCCTGATCGAACAATAAATATACAAAATTTAGAAAAAAATCAAATTACTTTAAGATTATTATGTGAAAAAATTTGGTTAGAAATTCAACAATCTCATCATTCATTTCCTCAGTATATAATATATTAAATATTATTTGTCTTTTTTAATATTTATTTTTATATAGAGAATTAAAACGTATTTTTTGGGAACTACGACAATTATCATCATCTGATGAAACAATGTTTAATCTAATAAGTGGTTCAGTTTTTCTTCGTTTTCTTTGTCCTGCTATTTTATCACCTAATTTATTTGGTCTTACTCAAGGTAAAATTATTTTTGAAAATAAATTTCATTGATTTTTTTGTATTTAAAATAGAATATCCAAATGAAAAAGTCTCAAGAAAATTAACATTAATTGCTAAAACATTACAAACATTAGCAAATTTTTCTAAGTAATATATTAAAACTAATATAAAAATAAATATATATTTATTTTTAAGATTTGGTTCGAAAGAATCTTATATGAAATTTATGAATGATTTTGTTAGTAAAGAATCTGATAATATGAGAAGATTCTTAGCTAATATATCTGTAAGTTTAAATTTTATCCATATTTTCAATATAATTATTTTCTTATTTATTCTTAGACAATTGATCATAATGAATCACAACTTATTAGTCAAGATATTAAACATGATATTGATTTAGCACGAGAATATTCTATTCTTCATACAATATTAACAAATTTATTTGAACAAATTGATATAAATATTCGTCAAACATTAAATGAATTTGAATATATTTTAAATGAATTATCTAATATAAAATTATTTTATTTTTCATCACAAAATAATACACAAATTCATTTACATCATCATCATCATCATATATATCATCATTCAAATAATTATTTAAATGATAATCATTCTTCACCATATGATAGTCAAATATCTTTATCATTAACTAATACAGGTACAACAAATGGTTCATCACAAGGTTATCATTCAATATCATCATCATCAACAATAACAAATACGGATAATATTAATAAAGAAAATTTTCGTATACCATTATCTTTTAAAAATCCTCTTTATAATAATAATAATAAACAAGAAGAAGAAGAAGAAGAAGAAGAAAAACAATATATTAGTGATGATGTATCTGATGTTGATGAACAAAATGATGTATTAAATCAATTACAAACAGATTCATCAAAAGCACTTTATTTTATTAATAATCTTTGTATTCAATCATTTAAAAATTCTTTACCAACCACAAAACAAACATTTATTCATTCACCCAGTCAACAATCTCTTCAACAACAACAACAACCATTATTTATTTTAAATAATTGTTATCTAAAAGAAAGTACACAAAGTTTAGCATCATCTAATATTGATACATCTTCTACACCAACAAATTCAACTACTCATTGTCTAAAAACAGATGAAAAATTAAGAAATACACCAAGAATATTATCTCAACATTTACCACCAAAAATGGGCATTAAAGCACTTAATCACACTTCTACAAATAAAGTATGTTAAATACAATTCATTATATAATTGAATATTAACATCAGAGATATCCATCGCGGCTGAAAGCCTGCCTCTGCCGCTCTACGATGGTTTTAAAACAAAATGTTTCGAATTTGACTACTGTGACTGTATTAGAGTAGAGATATTGTTAGTCTCGTGTAAGGTCTAATGAAAATGATGAATGCGGCATGATATTGATACTTTTTTATATGTTAAAGAATACACAGAATAAAATGTTTCATTCAAATCTACTTCAACAAACATAGAACTTCTATTAGTTAATTTGAAAGAATAGTAGAATTATACAAGTAATTAAGTTATTATAGACAAAATGTTCTTCTATTTTCCTAACTGATATTCAATCGAAGTATATTCATTAATATTGAATTGTTAATTACTATCAAATATTTCATATAATAAAAATAGTTATTCTATTTTAAGGGTTTAATTCTTTCTCAACGTTCATCAATGCTTAATTTATATCAAGAAGAAAAATGTCGTCGGATTGAATGTGAAAAATATGCAGAAAGGTTAGTATTATATATAAATAAAATATAAAAATGAAAGAGATTATTTTACTTTTCTTTATGATCTTTAATATAATAATGGTGCGGTAATTCTGCATGATTTTTTTTCTGTCAGGTTTCGTTCGCAAGAGACAGTTGTTTAATAATCAGGTAGGTTATATGCTTATATATAAAAGCATGTTATTTTTTATTGTTATAAATGTAATGATGCATGTTGAATAATTTTTAATTTAATTAAAAATGAATTAAAATATTGTTTTTTATTTTTAGACTTCGTACTGAATTGGATCGATCAAATGAACAAATAAAAGAATATCGTGAATTAATTAATTTAATGAATGAAAAAACTTTAACAACATCAAATATTGATGAATTTAATTATTCAGATTATTTTGATGATGATTCAAAACCAATAGAAAAAAATTTTTATTTACATGATAATAATGAAAATAAATTTATTTTTTTATCTAATAAATCATCATTACCAATAAATAATAATGATGAATTGTCAATATGTTCACATTTTGAAAATGAGATGGAATAAATAATATCTTCGTTTTTTGTTTTTTCTTGCTTAGCATTAGTTTGTTTCTTTTGAATATTCACTATTGTGTATTACATATTTTCTGTGTGTTGATTATATCACAGTGCAGAAATTTTGTTTTTGTTCTGTATGTTTTTCTTTTCTTATGATATATCAGTGTTGTTATAATACTTAAGTTTTGTAATAAAATATATCAATGATGACAATTTTTCATATTAAATGTTAAAATAGGACGATAATAAAGTGATTTATTAGCCTGATTGATTGCTAAAACTGATGGTTTTTTCCAATTTTTATCGAAAATGTAAAGATATTTTAAAATTAAATTTATTTCTATGTCTTATAGAACGACTCTTAAACAGTCATTTACGACTCGAAAATAAGAAAAACGGTTGTCGCCACGATGGTCATTTGTAATGTGCCATAGCACAGAGAAATACAGTAGAGAAGAGAATGATATTCGTTACAATCATTATTTACGCAGCAGCCGAAACAACCATCCGTATAGATGCCGAGTTTTTCCCGTTTTCACATATTTTTTCAACTGTATCGGGAAGTGCCTTAAAATTATGATTAAGCTCCTTCGAATGAAATATAGTTGATAAATCAGTGCCAATTAAAACAAACAAACAAACAAAATTTTTTTTATCTTAATTCATATGACCATCTTTAAGTATTTTGTTTGAATAAATATATTTATTCTTTTAGTTTAGTTATATTTCGGTAAAATATTTAGCAGTAAATGTTTTATTTAGATTTCAATAAAATAATAAGTCGCCCATTAATAATGAGCTATTTTTGTTTTGTCTTTTTGAGGGTTTTAGACTGTCCCTACAAAAATGAAATTAATATAAAAAAAGATAGAGAATTTTCTATTCTATTCTACCATATAGCTTTGTGAATGAATATATGCGCCATTATCTAACAATATACGATAAACTGTGTTTGTCCAGCATTCAATGGTGTGTCGTACGACGTTTTTATTAATGTTTTTTCTGTTCTTTTGAAATATTAAGTAGATTGAAATCAAATGAATTTGGAAGCCGATGTGTTTAAGACCAAAAATCAGAAAAATGTTCTTCATACCATTGTTGAGTATGATGATCAGTATGAGAAGATGCATTATTTTATTGAAATATTAAATTCGATTCAAGAAGTTTTTTTTCATTTTTTAATGCAATTGGAAGTAATTAAACAATATAATTTATTTGATTTATTGTAGCTTCTTCAATAATTACAAAATGAGCAATACCATTGGAACAAGCACTAAGCTATATCATAACTCCTTGAAAAAATTTTGTTTTTTGGGAGATCCTGCCGTTTTTATCAGCTTCAAGACGATTAGGAGTCCAGATTCTATCATGTTGTTTATTGTAAAGGTCATTAATATCGAATCGTTTTTCATCAGAAAATAAGATTTCCATAGACATTGATTTTCTAACCTATTTAGGAAACTTTAATCTTTTTAATTTGTGTTCACCTATAGGCTTGGATGTAATTCTTTTAATATAAGATTTCCATCCAATATCATATTTAAATACACGTTGCATACTGATTCTTGAAATTAAATACTTTTTAGCTAGATGATCAGTTGACTTTCTCTTTTTGGCGATTAAAAGGTATTGTATAACCATTTGGATCAAGTTTTTTTTATACGAATTCGATATTTTCAATCAGGAGGTTTACATAGCATGATAGAACTGATAATGTTAAAGATTTTAATCCATCGATTAATTGTTGCTCTTGATACTACATTTCGCAATATTTTAGAAATTTGGCGATTACTATGATTTTCACTATGAAGGTGTAGTACTATTTTTTGTAAATCTTTTCATTTCATTCGTTTGTTAATGAAAACATAATATTTTTGGGTCAATCGATCCCTATTTTTGTGAGATAGAAAATTTTCTATTGCCTACATATGAGGAAAAATATTAACATTCAGCATGTGAGAGAAAAGAAACTAATAAAAGTGGCTCATTATTATTGGATGACCCATTACTCAATAATAAGTAATATATTTTACTTATTCTATTTATAAGAACTGTAGCTTGGAAAATCTGACGTCAAAACAAATCATGTGAGGAATTGCCAAAAAGTTTTTTTCAGGAAGGTTAACGCTGTGGTTTCTAATAATAACAAATTTTATATTATATTAAAATGGATTGAAAATAAGATTTATCGGTCCTAAATGATAAAAATTATGGGAACTTTTCAACGACCAATTCAATAAATTTCTAGATTTTTTTAATGCGAGATCGACATAGAAAATTATCTTTTACAAGACAGTTCAAACTCAATCTGATCTAAAATGATGAATATCACAAAATATAAATTTTTTTCAAAGGTTTGATGAACATAATCAGTCTGGCCACAATTAACATTCTCTACAAGACGAAGATGAATTTAAAAGAGTTCCAAATAAGACTCAATGTTTGTTTTCATATTTTTAAAAACATCTGAAATGTGTGTTTTCAAACTATTTTTTCGATTATTGATTCAATATTTTCAAATTTTGTTTAAATTGCCTCACTCTTACTATTTTTATCGATAAAAACTCACTTTTCAATCTGTTTTCATGTAGTATAAAATTTGTTGTTGTTATTTGAAACCACAGTATTACTCTCTTGGAAAACAATTTGGCAGACTTGCAAAATGAAATCAGTGAAATAAGTTTTTATTGATTACTTTTTATTATATAATGATCATAAACATTCAATTAAGTCTTTTTCTTTAATATAATTAATATTTATTTGTTTGAATTGCTTTTTAGCATAAACTTATCTGTTCAATTTTGCGAATATTTAATTCTATATATACTTGAAATGCTAAATCATCTTTTAGTTGTTGTTTCACATAGAAGCTCATACCACAACATATTAAACTTTATTTAGCTATTATTATTTTAGAATTTAAGATGTTGTAGGAAGCTTTGGTTTTTACTGATTTATAGTTTTATCCTTATTTTACTATTATTTAATATTTTTAAGTTTTTTCATGAGCCTTTATTGTTCGCTCATTTAGTCTAATTATTTTTTCATATAGATATTGATTTAGATGATTATCATGTCTTATATGTTTATATTCTCTTTGGGGTAGAGCAATTGTTCGTCTGTCACTGACCTCTTTCACATTTCAATGACTTCTAATTGTCGGTTAACTTCTTATCGAATCAGCCTTTTGTCTGCGTGAGACATTTTTTCTGTTCTTTATCTTTATGCTACCATTCTTTTTCTTTTCAGACACTTAATGTTTTTTTTTTGCTGTTGTTTGCCAATTTCACTTTCGCAAGATGAATGTAGACAGTATTTTACTCATTAAATTCAATATGAAAGTTGGAAATTTCGAGTTAAATTTTTATTTAAAAAGAAAACACATTATTACTTAAAATTACAGTTCAAAACGCAGCAGTAAATAAAATATTTCTTGTTTTATTATACAGGTTAAAACGAAGCAAAACAGTTATTTATTTAAAGCTATTAAAAAGTTATTATATTTTACTTCCTATATAATCATCTTTAGATTCTAAATTTTTGTTGTTGTTGTTATAATATGGCAACTACATATACAGCATCAGTTAGGTATGCTCGGCTTCTTCAAATATAAGAATAACTCTATTAGTGTTCTATGTTAAGACATTCGAGTTCACGTCGATCAAAATTGAATAATGATGAGGAAAATACAAGATATAAATGCGAATGTGGACAAAAATTTCGAAATCAGATTGATCTTGAGCAGCATCAAGTAGGTTATCAATGAAAAATCTTCATTGATTATTCAATTTATTTGTTTTTATAGTCAAATAATTGCAAAAATCAATCAATTCAATGTGTTTTTTGTCAAAAAATGCAAGCATCAACATCAGCTCTACGTGATCATTTAATGTCGTGTGGAAATAAAACTGATGAATGTCCAAAATGTCATAAATTTATACGAAGAGCTATTTTTGCTTATCATTATGAAAATAATTGCGTTAACTTAGAAGAGACAGACACTCCTATTTCTCGATCTAGACCTACATCAGCACATCGTCCTTCTTCAGCATCCAACAAACGAATATTACAAAAACATGTTCTCACCAATAACGATCAAGCAAATGATAGTGGTTATAATTCTTTGAATTATAAACCCGAACAACTAGAAGATAGAATTTCATCATCCACATCATATAAGAGTTAGTTTTTCCTTTTATACACAACAGATTCAAAATGACGTATCTTATGTTTTCGCTTCCTTCAAGACAGTTCATCAAATACAGTTGAATGTAAATTTTGTAATAATCAGTTTGAACCCGCTGATTATGAAACTCATGAGGTACGTCTTTCATTAACATATACTTCCTCAACATTTTAATTACATGTCTAATTTGTACTTTTTCTTATAGAAAAACTGTCTTGAAAAACCAATCGATCTCAATAAACAATTGAAAAGAACAACTTTATCATCAAATAAAACTGATTGTACTATTTTTTAATTTTGTTTCAATTTCTTTTCATTCTATATTTTCTCTTTTTAGCTCGTTCATCGATGAATAGTCATCATAATTCACCAGATATTGTTTATATTCCATGTGAATTTTGTAATGAACAGATTGATATAGGATTATGGTCAACACATACTGTAAATATGTTTTCATGAGTATTGTTATCTTTCATGTTATTTTCTTATAGCAAGATTGCCGTGAACGTGAAAATCGTCGAATACAAGCTCGTGCTGAGTAAGTCTTTTGTAGATGTCTAGTTAGTAATTCTATACAACGATATTTAGAGCAATAAGTCGAGAATCTATCCCCGAAAAAATTCCTTGCGAATTTTGTAGAGAATTATTTCCAGTACAACAACTTCGAATACATGAAGTAATTGACAGATTGACTTGATTTTTCATATAAAATATTCTGTCATACTGATTGAATAGATTACATGTCGAACGAAACCTGATAATGTAGCTCAAGAACCTAAACTTGTTAACACACAGTCAGCAGCAACATCTGCTATTTTAAATAATACGTCAAAGATTGAAAGAGATTCAATGTCGGTATCACGTAAGTTGAAAAGTGTTAAATGATTGCGATATCTAGTATTTTGCAAATATCTCAGCACAAATAAATCGTATAATCTTGATTTTCTTTTTGAAAGATACACTATGAAATGTAAGTCTTCCGAAATATTTTTGTCATGCTAAATACAGTGAAATATAATACCATCAAGTGATCTATTCATTATGAGTATATGGGACATTGCCAGAGCAAGTCAATAGGAATTTGTTCTTACAGTTTTCCTGGAGTTTATGGTGGCATATTTTTCTAAAAAAGTCAAGATTATACGATTTATCTATGCCAAGATATTTGTAAAATACTAAATATCATAATTATTATGATTCATCCGATATTTTAATATCATTCTAATATAACAAGATAAAACTTGCCTATAAATAATGTTAAGGTTATTCTTCTCTTCGACCATCCTCAATATCTACTCATAATCAATCACAACAACATCAAGGTATTAATGATCAAGAACATAAAACTACATTAGAAAATGAACGTTTTTCGTCTCATACAAATCTTAATAATCATCACATTCAAGAAAGTTTGAAATTACGTGAGAATAATATCTCATCTCTTGCCACTCATAGACAACAACCTCAAGAAAATAATACTGTATTAGAAAACGAACGTTTTTCATCTCATACAAGTCTTAATAACCGTCACATTCAAGAAAGTTTGAAATTACGTGAAAATAAGATCTCATCTCTTACCATTCATGGACAATCATCATCAAAGCTACGTAGAACGAGTAATGACTTGGGTTCACAGTTGATAAATTCGTCTGGTGATATTCCTGCTGATGATACTTTGCATGGATCATCGAGAGGACGTCAATTAACTAGCACTCAATCATTACCAAACAGATCTCGAAGCGCCGCGCCATCTAATAGACAAAGAGAAAATTCTAGGCCTATGCCACGAAGATCAGCATCACCCAGTAAATGATGTTTGATAATTGTAGTTATTGTTACCCTATTTCTCTTAGGTGTTCATTCCTCTTCACGATTATCACTAATACATCAAGACTTAACTGATGCAAGAGGTAGCCACCGTTCAAGCGGTACAAAGCCTATAAAGCATAACGTGGGCGAGGTTATTTTTTATAGTCCTCGTGGTGAAGATCAAGTAAGTGAATCTATCCAGTAGAAATTCATAATTAATCTCTGAATATCGCAGAATTATCAACCTATACTTAATCAACCTGACCGTCGTCCAACCCCAAATAGTAAGAGATCTACGCCAAAACTAGGGTAAGTATCATGATGTACTTATTTCAATCATATATTCTTACCAAAAGAATCTCATATCAAAAAATTTACTTATAGTGTTAATGGTCGACGTCCTTGGAGATAAAGGTGTACTAAAAAAGACCTGTTTTTGAACCTCATAAATGTAAGATAAATTGTATTCTTTTTAATTTTCTTCTTTTGTTTATTTATGATTCTATTTTTCTAACTATTCAGAATTATTCTAATTACTTAAAGAAAGTTTTTTTTATTTTCTATTAAGCAATCTTATGTACGCTTTAAAGACAAAACTTTTCTTTCATATTTCGATATAAACTATTTCAGAGAAATGATTTGTTACCTAAATAAATGAACCATTTTGTATTGTTTTATGCTATTTTCTTAAATTACAATCAATACTTGTGATTACATTTAAATTTTTTTGTCGGTTGTAATTTTTTACTTCTATACGCTCTTTTATTATACATTATTAACCGATTTATATTTTTCATATTCCATTTCTTGCATTGGTTTTGTTTTGATAAAGACTTCAAAGATACTGAATGATTGCAGAAATTAATAAGCAAATCTTAATCAAGCATTTGCCGGATTAGATAACGGAAAAGGATTTTCATCTATTTAAATATTTATTATTAATATTTTTATATTCTGCTGTTTAATTATGAATTTTCTATAAGATTAAGTTTTGTAAAACATAGAATTGTTGAAATGTATTGACGTTAATAAAGTTCTCAATTTGACAGCTCTATCACTTGACAATTATTTTTTATATGCCCAGCAGAGATGGGCACGGCTCGGTTCTGAAACCGAACCGATCGGTTCGGTTCGGTTCGGTTCGGTTCGGTTTAAGATTTTTCAAAACGATCTCGGTTTCGGTTCGGTTCGGTTCGCAACTTTTCGAACCGACATCGGTTTCGGTTCGGTTCGGTTCATGACCCTCATCGGTTCGGTTCGGTTCGGTTCTTAGCTAAATTGATGCAGTTTAGATCAGTATTTCGGTATATAAAGCAAGAAAGGTTAATAAAAAAAAGATATTATTAGTAATAATGAAAGTATTCACATATTTTATATTTTTTTGTATTTATTTCTCTAAGAAGAATATAACATAAACAAACTAAGTGTATTCTTTAAGGAGAAAAAGTATCCAGTAATCATTAATTGGACTGAAGTTAATATGATATGGATATTTCTTATTTATAAACACTGATAGAATGTAAATAAATTTAACTGAAAAAGCATGGATTTATACAGATAATTATGTATGTTTAATAACTTTCTTCAATACTCTGTAGTAGACGTCGAATATTCTGTTATGGTGAAGCGGATAAGTATTCCAGACAAAGCGGAACAAACTGATTTCTGTTATTAACAATCCTTATGAATCACTAGAAACATCAGAAATTGCAATAACGCGTTAATTAAGGATATCAATAATGACTGGAAGTAGTGAGAAATAATCAAAAACTGTCAGAAACTATTAGAAACTAATAGAAATCATTAGAAATCAAGGAAAACCATTGTATTTAACTAAAAGTCATCAGTAATAAAGCTAAAAATTAAAGCTCTGATTTCCATTGACTTTTAATGGTTTTTATTTATTTTACTTGTTTTCCGATAATTTTCAATGTTTCAAGAGTTGCTCTTGGTTTTTAATGATTTTTCTTAGTTCCTAAGTATTTTCAATGGTATCTATTGACTTGGGGTAAGTAGATGAAAACTTATTTCTACTGATAGAAACTATCAGAAATCATAAAAAATTAAGACAATCAACAAGTCAATTTTGTTCCGTTGATAATGGAGGAAACTTTTATTATATTCCTTTGTTTTAGTCATCAATAGTTAAAACGATTTCCAAGAAACCGCAGCAATTTGGCAGATTTGAAAAGTTTTTTCACGATTAAAATATGTAAAAGTTAGTTTAGGTTCAGCCTTCATGAATCTTCAGCTGAAAATCTTGGACACTATGCATATTTCCGATTAAATATGTCGATCAAAGTAACAATTTCTTAATTACTTTAATAATTAAGGAAGGATTTTCTATTATATCTAAAAAGTCGCTTCTTCGTGAGATCTTTTGGATGGAGAGATCTTCTGATGTGAAGTATTTTATAATAAGAGTAACGATGCAGATGGTGATCGTTTGAAATAGAATACATCAATGGGAGCAAAAATTAGATAATTCCAGTGATGTCTGATGAGATTTTAAAACATCTCATTGTTCGGTTCGGTTCGGTTCGGTTCGAAAATTTTCGACTTCGGTTCGGTTCGGTTCGGTTCAAGGGTCCTGAAATTTCTCTCGGTTTCGGTTCGGTTCGGTTCAAGGGTCCTGAAATTTCTTTCGGTTTCGGTTCGGTTCGGTTTCAAACATTTCGATTTCGGTTCGGTTTAAATTTTCGAAAACCCGAACCGTGCCCATCTCTGATGCCCAGATAGAACAGTGTAAAACAATAGATGCTACAACAGCATGGTTAATGTACTAAAGGTAGCCATTATAAACGTTATCAATAAGACAATGATAAATATACTTCTCATTAAATATCACTAAGTAACAGAAAAAAACTGCATAGCTTCTACTAAAACAAAGAAAATATACAAAGTTTTATCATAAATTCGAAATTATATCTGATTTGTGAATACAATGCATGATTGTTAAATGATTATAAAAGTAACTAAAAGTAAAATTATAAGAAACATCATATACAATTTATTGAGTGAGTATTACATTCGTTATGCTGTATCACCTTCATATCTTTTTTATATTTGCCAATATAAATATACTGTTGAACAAGTTTTCAATCATAGTCACGATTAATGATTTAGTATGATATATGTAAGGATTTTGAAGAGCATAGTATCGGGTAGGTTATAATGAATGGCTGCACTTTGTATCTCATATTGTCATCATTTATTTCATTCAATTAGAAAAATAAAATATACAAAAGATGCAGCATGCGAATCTCTACAAATTCCAGAAAAGTGCTTTTTTTATAGTTGTTCTTTTTATTTTCAAAATCGACAAAAGATGAAACAAATGACAAATGAACACGCTATGTACTATAAAAAAATGTCTTTTTAACAGCGTCAAAATTTGGCTTCTTCAAATTTGACTGATTTGGAAAACAAAAAGTGCAACTGTAAGAAAAGTAGTCCTATGAAAATTGTAGAACTTTTCACGTTGCATCTTATAGTATATTTTATTTTCCTAATAAAGTAAAGTAAGTGATGAAAATATGGGATAAAAAGCACAGTTAGTCATTATGACTCATCCGATAGTATAAATATAATATTGATAATTCACAGTTTTTTAATCAAATGAATACTGTCGAAACACCTATTAAACTTTTCCATATATTATGATATACCTAATTATGAACAACCGATAAAAGACAAGATCGAAATTGTTTTATTATCACACATCATTCGTATTTACTCAATGTATTTATTTATCAAGTAAATATCTGGATTAATATATGCTTGAAGTAAAAAAAAAATTTCAATAGATAACCGAAGAAAATTTGGTGATTTGATTTAACTTTTGTATAATAATGGACGAACTTATAATAAATGGCTGTAGTTTTCATTTCATCCTTTTTTCACTTGCGAGGAGTCTACAAAAATCTTGCGGAATATCATGAGTATATATGCCTTAGCTGCTTTCGTTTAAATTTGAAAAAACAAAGAAACAACTTTTTTTGTTTTTACAGGTCTATACAGATATGAGTTCACTGTTGTTTTTTTCGCTATTATAATGATTGCAATAATAGACATTTTTTTCTCATCAGATACTATTCGAATTGAACAACATACAATGTAGAAGGGCTGCTTTTTTTCTCCGTACATGTGTTGGAAGACCCTGGGAGATATGCACGATATGAAGGTAAGATTGAAAGGGTTCGTTTTATTTCGAAACTCCCATCCACAGGCTCGTGCACATCGTTCATATACCCATATATTGCTTGTTCAGATATATAAGTCAGCAGCTGCTATTTTTGATATTGTAGTAGAATTCAAATTTCTTTTTAAAACGATTTTAGTCAAAGCAAGATATAAACTAAATGAATTAAAAATATCTATGATCGACAATGAAAAATGATTAAAATGTAGGATTTTGTTGCATCAGCTGTGAGTTATAAAACATTCTTCATTACAATCACCAACAAAACAAGTATCGGCTACGAAGGTAAAGCAAATGTTATAAACATTTTAAAATTATTCAGGTTTTTCTTGGTATATCCACAAGATTACTATGAATACTTGACAGAGATAATTGCAGTTCCATTCTATCTCGAGAAAATGCGAACTGAATCCATCTAAAAACAGTTTTTCAATAAATTTAGAAAACGTTTTTTTTTTAATATAATTACTTTTTTCCCAGAGAAAGTCTTTCTCACTTATAAATAAGATCTATACTGTCACTTTACTTTTACCGTCAATTAGAATGCAATCAAAAATATTCGACAAGAACTCATTTAGTTAATTGATTCATGAATGACTCATCCGTTTGACGAATGCCATGGCATATGATATATTATTCATACTATAGAAGACATTTTGCTTGTGGGTAATGAAGAGACTTTTTAAAAAAAAAACTAAATATATTCAAACGAAATTCAAAAGAGATAATATTAAAAACATAATAGTTTCAATTGTAGTGGAGAACATTTATTCATTGAAAAATATTAAATTAACCCTAGTAGTCCCGAATGAGTCATTTTTGACCTACATTCAAAAAGTGTTCGATATCAGCTAATATCATCAATCACTTTGCGCGTTTTTCTATATGTTACATTCTTCTATATCCACTACATTATATGTACTTCTATATCTATTCTTCTATTGTATCACGTTCTCTTCTAGATCTTGTTCTAGAATACAGTATTTGAATCCTATATGCTGTTACTAATTCTTCATAATGAAATATTTGTGTATATATCAGATACAATTATCTTTAGCTATTATCCAATAGAAACGATAAGATTTTCCAAAAGAATCAACTTCACAATATTTGCTGTTTTACATAAATGTGGTACCACATAAAGACTTGTATTGATATAAAAAACCGACCATCTTTTTCAAGGTCCACTTCGTATATCAAGTTCTTGTTGTAAGATGATGCCACTTTTTTTAGTACTCCTTTATTTATTTTCCATTTACAGTTTACAACTTATTCATGCATACAATCTTAATAGTTTTGTTTACAGTATTGCAAAATAAAGTTATGGAAGACAGCTGATTTAAAGATGAAAGTGAAGACGATCAACTTAGTAATGAAGAAAATAGTTCAGAGATAGAACATGATGATAGTGAAATATCAGAACACGAAAATAAAATTGATCTAGATGACGTTATATCGAAGACAGACTACACACAAGATAGCTTCTATAGTTTTAGTTCTGGAATGACCTGCACCTCTATTTCATCTTATTCAGCAAAGATTGACTCTTCCAATAGTACAACTGTGAAGGTTGGACCAACAAAACTCACCGAAGACGTAATATCTGTCGTCGATGCATTTCAATGTTTTATATCGAAAAAAATTTTGCACAAAATTTTGATTTATTCAAATATTGAACAAATTCGAAATAATACCAGTAATGATATCGATAAAATCACAATAATTGAATTGGAAGCTGTCATTGGACTTTTATTACTTGCTAGTATACCAGAATAATCTAAGAACATGTCATGTACCAGGATCTTTTGTTACTATTGATGAACAACTTTTACTATTATAAGAACATTACGTAAAATTAAACCAGAAATTCGTAGTGAGTTCTAGTCAAATAAAAGTCACGAAGTTAATTCATCCCTTTTTGCTTTTCAAGATTACTTAACATTAGTTTCATTTATTCCCAACCAAAATAAATCAGTTTTAGTGTTATCTTCGAAACATCATGATAATCTCATCGACAAGAAAAGCAGAAAATCGAGTATTATTCTGAAGCACAATAAAACAAAAGGGAGCTGTTGATACTTTGAATGAAATGCGCCATAAATATACTGTGAAAAGAGGTAAAAGACGATGAGCACTTTGCGTTTTTTACAGAATGATTAATCATATGAAAAGAAAAAAATCCTAACTGGTATCAGAATAAAAGGTGTAAACGTCATATACTCCTTGAAGAACTAGGTTTACCAAATCGGATATGTTAATAGCATATTTATATCAAAACAGTAATAGAAAAGTAAAATAATAATGATATAAAACTATATAATACCAGCAAAGTGCAAAAAAAGGCATGGCACTACTAGGGTTAGTAGATGTCGCCATTAATCAATAATAGATTTTTTTATGTCCATTCATTCTTCTCATGGTAACATCATACAAATGTCATATTTATAAACGATAAAGAGTTTTGATCAAAATAAGAATTCACTTTTCATATTTCCTAGTCATAACGAATATAAAAACGGACAGTTTGCCATAATAGAGACTGAAAAATAGTATACGATTGGTTTGTTTATATTCATTAAATTGAATATTTATTTTGTACATACCTACAAATTCTTTTTACTTCCGTATTGCCGAGACCCGTGAAATATTTCTACAATGACACATATCCATTAAATATGAGAAAAATCTTTAAAAACAAACAAAGTTTTATTTAAAACAAAAATACCTAAATATATATATATGTCAACTAATGAATGTAACTTTCATTAACTGAAAAATTAGTCAAGCATGACTATCTTATCTATTTTCTTTTTAGTCATTTGACTCTATCATAGTATTTTATTTCAAGTGAATACATATCTAGTAAATCATGACGAATAATGAAGTAAAAAATCGCAACAAACGAGAAATGTCTACAAATAATTCCATAACTAATATTAAGTAAAGAATTTAATGTATTATTAAACTATTTATATAAATTAATTTTATTTAGAAATTCTGATAAAAATTCAAATAAAATAAGTCAATCTATTCAAATAATATCATCAATAATATTAGGTATTACATTTGGTTTTTTAATGAATAAAGCTAATGTATATACTGCACCAATAATTCGTGATCAAATGATATTTAAACGTTTAACAATGATAAAAATGTTTCTTGGTGCTGTTGGAATGTCAATGTTAACTGTATTTTTTCTTGTTCTTATTAATGAATCATCCTATCAAAAAGTTCTTAAAGGATTTATTCAACGTAATAATCGTATTAATGGTAAATTATTTAAAATATATAATTGTTCATAAAAAATGTCAGTACTGAAAATATTCATTGTTTATTTTAGCTATTCAATTAATTATTGGTGGTAGTCTTATTGGAGTTGGTATGGTTCTTGCTGGTAGTTGTCCAGGAACAATATTTGTTCAAATGTAATTGTTTTTTTTGTTTTTTCTATTCTTTTACAATTGAATGTTTTTATTTAGGGGTTCAGGTTTACGAAATTCTTTTATAACAGCATTTGGTGGTATTTGTGGAGTTTTATTTTATTATATATTTCTTCAAAATAATTTAACAAAAAATGACTTATCAAAATCATCAATAGTTTTAGAAGAACTTCCTAATTTAATTGGTTTAAAACGTATTTATTTAAATTTAATATTTGGTTTATTATTTCTTAGTATTGCATTTATTCTCGAATATTATTTTCCATATAAAAATGATTTAATACAAATAAATAAATATTCTATTCTTGATAGTTGGTCACCTGTATTATGTGGTATTGGTATTGGTTTATTACAATTATTTTTTATATTATTATTTGAAAAATCTTTAGGTATATCAACTAGTTTTACTGTATTAATTGCACAAATATGTCGAATAAAATTTTTTAAACAATTAATACCATCATTACAAACATTTACATATGGAATTCAAAATAATTTAACATTATTATTTGCTTTTGGTGCTATTATAGGAAGTTTTATTTCAACATATTTAACAAATCAATTTCCTTTAAATGATAAATATGGTGCAAATATTTTGAATAGTTTTATTGGAGGATTTTTATTATTAATTGGTTCACGTTGTGCTGGTGGATGTACAAGTGGACAAGGAATATCTGGTAAGAAAGATTTTATTATTTTTAAAAAATTCTGACCTTTTTTTTTTGTTAAATTAAAATTATTTAAAGGTGTTACACATCTTTTAATTGGTTCTCTTATTGCAACAGCCGCTATGTTTGGTGGTGGAATTATTTTTGCTGTAAGTTATGGTTTAATAACAAATGATTGGCAATTTTATGCTTTATAAAAAACAAGACATTTTTGTTTATTTTTGTTTTTTTAAATAATAATAAATATTATCTAAAATATATATATTTTTTTCTCATATTACATAATGTGTTCGTGTAAGTACCTAAATCAGATGTTATTCTGAACTTTGAAACATGACAGTATTTAAGATAAAAAAAAGTATGTTCTCTTTTTAGCCTTGAACTTAATATTATTTTTCCTCAGTGTAATATAATTTGTTTTTAATGTCATGGTAAAATTTAATAGACGTCATTTAATAATTCTGTATTAAAAAAAATTGCTTTTATAAATATTAGAAATTCTTTTGTCTTTAATCTTATATAATAGGATGAATTAATTAAAAACTTCTAAGATAAACAAAGAAAAAGCCGAGTACAATTTTATTAAAAAAGAATAAAAATCTTTTAAAGTTTAATATTTAATTTAAATGAAAAAATATTTTTAATTATATGAAATTATATAATAAAATAAATTCAAGAAATATCATGATTAATAATTTGATAATATCGTCATATAATCAAACATTTTCTTGTTATGTTTACCATGAGAAAATAAAACTGCGCAATAGTTAATGCGTTGAATCATATTTAAACAAAAAACAAAAAAATAAACGATAACTTTGACGTCATTGATGACTAGCCAGAGTCTCTGATATGACACAGACAAAAAAGAAAAATATGCAAACTAAGTTCGATTAATCTGCTTTCTTTTTTCTTTTTATCTTAATTATTTAAGTAAAACAAATACATATTATGATTATAGCAAAAAAATATATTTTCAAGTTTTTTTTTCTTTTCTTCTTGTTATTGTTGTCGTTGATTATGTCTCGGCATCATCATACGATACGAAGTCATTGGTACGCCATTAAAAAAAACACCTCTTTTCTCTTTTATTTTTTTTACGTTGGCGTTTTTATACTTCGTAATAGTTTTTTTTTCTTCTCGTTCTCATGTCTACTACGTCTCGTTAGCTTGATTGTCGGTTTTTATTTTTGTATGTTTTCAACCTCCTACAGTCATATAGAAAAAAAAAAGAAGTTCTTTCAATCCTGTTATTGGAAAGAAAGACAAATCGTTATTAGCTTGTCTCGACTAATGATCGTCTAGTCCTTCGAGAGTCTAGTCTATGACAGTTATATCAACATAACAAACTTTGCACTTTTATGTTATATTTACTTGGAACCTCGATCTTATCAGTTTTATTTTCTTATAAACATATTAAGCAATATAAAATAAAGAATGTTTTTTTATTTTTATTTTTCATTACGTTGTTTTTTTCTGAGTCAATAATAGGATGGTTATTATAAATACTTGATTGATAGTATATTCTCTGATATTTCTACATATCTTTACGTAGTAAAATTACGTAGTCTGGTATGGCATATTTCTATTTCTGTTTGTCATATTTAACGTATGTGTGTTGTTATGAAATGGCTACCTTCTTTCGCTAGCATATGCCCGCTCTCGCTTGTTCAACCTTCACCTCTTACGCATGCTCGCCATACGCTCCCTTTCTTATGCTTCTTATTCTCTTCCTCGTCTATTTTTCTGTGTTGGCGATGTTAGTATAGTTATGTTCGGTTCTTTCTTTGCCTCGTCAGTTGTCGCCTCGCCTCTCTTATTGAACACACACGCATACACATATAAGTTCAACTACTCGTAAGCGACCGACCGACAGAGAAAAAGAAGAAACAGAGAATACATAAAGGATTACGTGTATTGCCCGGACCATCGCTCTCCAACTCTCTTCTTCTCTCTTATACAACTCGTGGGGCAGTCGTCGTCGTCGTCGTCGTCGTCATTCCGACAAAGATATTTGTTCAAATGTCGTTGTTTCTTCCGATTTTTTTCTTCTTTACTTTATTATAGATCATCAATTTTTTTTTCCTATTATTAAATCTCTATTTAAAATGACGACAACGACATCAACATCACTAACACCTTCAATATCATCATTTGATCCACAATTACTTAAACTTCTTGCACGTCATCATCAACAATTACAACAACCAAATATAAAAGAATTTCTTCAACATTCATATTATTTTAATCATCCATCACCAAATACAGTAGCAACAAATTTACCAAGACATCTTCTTGGAAATGGTTTATCAAAATTAAATACAGAAAATTCCATAACAAATCTTAAATTATCATCATCATCAATAATTAATGGAAAACTTGATCAACAACAATCATTAAATGATTCTCAAATAAAAAAACCAACAATACAACAAACAAAAGATGCTTTAAGTTTTGATCAATGGCTTCAACCACCACTTGGTTCTATAATTCAACGTCCACCATGTTTACAAGCTGACACATCATCTCATTCTACATCAAGTTTTAAAAGTGAAACAATACTATCATCAGGTATACTCTTTTTTTTTCTTTAATACAAAAAAAAAGAAATTTGTTACCTATGTTATTCTTTTTACCTTTTCATCATAAGAGAAAAAAAATTGGGTCAGAATTACTCTGTCGATCAATATAAATATGATTAGTATGCAAAAAAAAGCCATATTATTATACACATGTTACCTACTGTTGCTTTCAGTTTTCTATAAAGAAAAATAAATAAGGAAAGATATATCTCGATCAGTGTGTAGGCGATTGAGACATCATAGAGTACAGTATTATATAGCTCTTATGTTTTTATTTAATACTAATTGTTTGATGTCATCAAATAATATATTTATTTTGTCCTATTCATATGATTGATTTTTGAGATATTTTTATGGTTTCTTTATCTTTATTTTGATAAAGAAAATAAAATCATTGTAATAAATGTGAACTTAAAAGCAGAAAAAGTGGTTTTAAATCAATGAAACAAGGACAAAAGAAAAAAGAAAAGCACAGAATAAGAATTATTTGTTTCATACTTAAGATAGTAATCATAATGACATTTTTATATCACATGTTTTTCTTTTTTTTCTAATTAATCATATCAAATTATTTGCAAAATAATAAAGTTATATACAGGAAGTGCTTGCAAAAAAACTTGGAAAAAAAAAATTTTTTTTTTTTCGAAACAGCCGTTCTTCTACTATTATAAGCAACTACAAAAAGTAATTTTTTGAGGGGTAAACTCTCAGCAGATATACTACACATTGTATATATAGAAGTGTAATTTCTTTCCTCGTCGATAGATATTTTTATAAATCAGTCAAAAGAATATATGAAATTATATTGTTACATAGAACTCGTCGTGGACTATCTACCACACTATAAAACAATTCTAACAGCACTTGTATAGAAGAAGATATCTGTGAAAGAAGGTTTACAAGTTTTTTTTTTGCAAACACCTGTATGAATCATTTCATCTAATAATATAAAACTATCGAACTAAGTTAAATACAAAAAAAAAACAATATAATTATTTTTAATATATTTTCTAAATAGGTGAATGTATAACATGTTTTATTGTTGGTGGTGAAAAACGTTTATGTTTACCAGAAATTCTTAATACGGTTTTAAAAGATTTTTCTTTACAAGAAATCAATGCTGCATGTGAACGTTTACATATATATTGTTCACGTTGTACAACTGAACAACTTGATATTCTTAAAATGACTCAAGTATTACCTATGAATGCACCATCATGTGGTTTAATAACACAAACAGATGCTGAACGTCTTTGTGCTAATTTATTACAATCACGTTATAAAGGACAATTACGTACAGTTAATTCAATAGGAATAAATCAATATGAAAGATTATATTCAATAAAAGTTCAACATAAATGTTTTGGTAAATGTTCAGGAACATTATATCCAACATTATATGTTGCACCACATGCTGAATGTATACAATGTGATACATGTCAAGCTTTATTTTCACCTAAAACATTTGTTTCACATGGACATAAATCAGAAGAAAATCGTATTTGTCATTGGGGTTTTAATTCGGATAATTGGCGTGCTTATTTAAAAATACGTTCAACAGAAAATAAGAAAGCACGAGAAGAAATAGAATTATTTAAAGAAAAATTTTTAAATACAAATTCAAATCCAAAAAAACGATCATCACAACTAATGGTAAATAATTTTTATTAATAAAATCATTCATTTATTATTTTATTAATTAAGGATTGTACAATACCATTAGAAAAACGTGCAAAATTAATTCCATCATCATCATCTGATATTTGGCCAATAAATGATCATTATCCATATATACAAACAGCATTTTCATCTATAAAAAAGGATAATCATTCAGGAGAATATTCAATTGATGTAACAACATCAACTAAGTAAGAATCGAGTTTATTTATCTTTTTACTAATGATAATTATGTTTTTATTTGATAGTAATCGTCGATCATCACCTGTACGTATTGTTCGTCCAAATTCTCCTACATCAAATGAACCAATAAATTCTTCCATTACAAATTTTAATGGTAAAAAAATTAAAAATCTGTTTCATGCTCTATAAGAAAAAAACACACTTATTGACTCTTCTTTTTAATATAGGAACATAATGACCTTAGTTTTCTTAGTCATTCTTGTATAAATAATAAATAGAAAATGAAATTATGACGTTTATGCTTATCATTTCAAGTTTTTCTTAGTAGATTTATGGTTAATAGAGAAGTCTGCAAACATAGACAAAGTCTAACCATAATAAATCGTCATAAAAGATAAATATTTACATGATATATCTCTATGTGTTATTTTACAGTCTCATATAATCTTTGTAAACAAATATACATATATATTAATTTAAATTTATTATATTTAATTAGATTTTTCACCTGATGGTATTCGACATATAGTTGAATCAACAGTACCATCTCCACGTGCTCGTTATCAATTATTAACATATATATCACAATTACAATTAGCTGCTTATACATATTCATCAAAAACAAATTCTCTTGTTAATGAAAATCAACAAAATAAAACAAATTTATTACGAGTAAGATTTATTTATTTTTGATTAATTATTATTTATTTATTTATCTATTATTTTAAGCGAGAAAATGAATTACTTCGTGAACGTTTATCAAAATTAGAAGCAATTCAAATATCATTAAATTCAAATACAATACATAATGAAAATAAAATTTTATCAAATAATCATAATCAACAACAACAACAAGATACTATTAATGGTGATTTAGATGATCTTGAATCAAATATTTCATCACATAGTATAACATCATTAGTTGTACATGAAACAACAATAAATGATCAATCAAAATATTTTCATCGTAAACGTCGTTTATTAGCAGCTGAACAACAAATTTCAATATTAGAAACAGATGTATTAATAACAAAAAAATCTAATTCATATAAGAAAGCTTGTTTAGATGAAATTGTTGATTCATTAAACCAAAAAGCTCAAGCTGAAAAAGAAGAAAATGAAGAAAATAGTGAAATAAATGAACATGTTATACAACAAGAAGAAAATAATGATGATGATGAAGATGACGAATTAATTATCACGACAGATAATAGTTCAACACCAGTATCAACAATATCAGAAAGGTGAAATAAAGACAAAAATGTTAATATTAAAGATATAAAACTTGTCCATAATGACTACTAAGTAGACAATATGTGCCATATATTTTTTGTTTTTTTTTTTTTCTATTTTAAAAATAACCTAATGCTCAGGTATTGGCTTTTTCTGTTGTTGTCATTGTCTTGAACAGTAACGTAACTCTTTCTTTTTTTCGTTTTTTGACTTTTGTTTTTGTTATATATTACTATATGTTTAACATATAACATCGATATAGATTTCATGTTGATTTGAATTACTTGCTGCGGCATGTATCTTTGTCATATTGTTATTCTCTCATAACTATACTTTTATCTAAATTATCTTTATAATATAACCAGTTCTTTTTCTTTTTTTTTTGTTTTGAACAGTATATACATATATATTTATATATATGTCTGTGCGTTTGTTGATGTGTGTTTGATTGTATTTGTTTTTGGTAAGAAAAAAAAAAAAGGAGAACTTACTGGAAAAAAAATCATTTATTTTACAATTCATTATTTCTAGTCATACCAGCAGTTCCTGTCTAATTTGTTTTCTCTGAATGTTCTAATACATGACTAATTTCTAGTCATGTGTAGTCGATTTTTCACATCCTGACTATTTGACTGATGCCCATCATTATATTTGTCATGTCTAGTGCTTTTGAGACAAATGTTAGGCATGCTGTACCATCTTGATATTCGCCTAAAAATAATGTTAAATGGAAAAGGAAGAATATCCATGATATTATATTAAATATAATAGTCTAATTCGGACTAGTCTACCTGATAGAAATATACGGAAGAATATCAGATTCGAACATGCATACACAATATGTCAATAAATATCTTAAGGCACTCGTTAATATAAGTTTACTTCTAAAGTTTAATTAGATATAGGGACTCTTTTACACACATCATTCGGTCTTGTTTCATTCAACTGTTATATATACTCAAAACTAAGAAAAGAAAATAGTTCACTAGAAGATAATTGAAGTCACTAGTGAATACAACAGAGAACATACATAAATCGTGCTGATGTCAATACATATTAGAAAGGAGAATATACACACATCCATGCATAAGAGGATATAGGTGAGATGCATCTATACAGTAACTACATATTGCTGGTAACTATAGTTAACATTATGTATATGTATGAAGAAAAAAATAGAACGAGCATATATAGATTATACCTTTAATGCATTAGTTTTATGTCACGTGTTACGCACGTGTCATCACAATATGAATGAAGTATACATCATTGGATATAGAATTATTTAGATAAATTTGAATAAAATTATCTCAAAATTTTTTTAAGTTTTTGCAAGAAAGATTTCTTCTGATCATTGGCATTTAAGAAAAATTATTTTCTATTAAAAAAATTAACCAAAAAAATAAAATATATAGAAGCCATATTAATGGTTGCTCTCCGATTCGTCCCGCTTTAATTGAGTCCTAACTCGTCCCTTGCTTAATTGGCCATTAACACATCATTATATCTCTTCTTCTCTCTGTCTTTCTCATATGTCTGTTGGTCTTTTCCAACATATGTTTAGTCTTATCCTTTCCTTCATTACACGCCATCCTATATATTGAATTTTTTCCTTTCCTGTAATATACATATGCCATACATGATTGGTCTTTTCCTTTCCTTTACTATGTGCTTTTGTCTGTTGTGAGTGACGGATTTTTCCTAACTAGTTGCCTTATTCACTCGATGAACATTTCCATACACGCTGCTGGTCTTCATCCTATATAAAGCGGAGCGAAATATACTAGAAATATCTTTCGTCACTCCGGTAAATTAAGTAAAAGTATGCTCAAATTCACATGCAACGAACGTTCAAAGCTTCTTTTGAATTTTGAAGGACACCAATATACGAAGAAAAGAGAAAATAAGACAATGAACGAATGGAGATGTCGAGAATGGCGGTGTTCCAGTTCTCTCTCAACATGCTCAAAGGATGTAACAATTGTTCGGCCTCCATCTGCTCATACATGTCACTCAATTAGTGATACAATCTTGAGGGTTGTTGATGACAGCATCAACAGAATGAAACAGAGAGCTCGTGAAGAAAAAAATATATATGTGAATAGCTTTTTTTATATAATCTTATCTCTCTTTGATAATAAATAGTTCTTCCTGTAAAAAATAAGCTTTTATTTGATAGGCAATCAGGAGCGAGTTAAGAGTGAGTGAAAAATGAGAAAGGGACGAATCGGGTGTAAACCGTTTTCTTGTTCTTTAGATCTTGAACAATCAAATAACGTAACTAAACAGCCATCTTGATAATTATAACATTTTCACTGTTATTGAGGATTAATAGATTTGCCAATATAATCAAGTCCATCACATCAATCACATGCTTGTTGCTTTGTTGTACAAAATTTAATCATATGATTGTATTGTCTATATAAATAACATTGTACCATTTTTTTTTAATTTTGTATTGCAGGTTCAGGTAGAAAGAGCATTGAATCTAATTGAAAATTAGCTTATGCAGATAGATTTCTATTTTGAAAATCATTAAATATAATTTTAATTGTTTGAGTAGGAATATTTCTTTCTTTGGTTTTTAATCTAAAAACACTTGAACGTTAAATCCTATATCTATTAGTGTATCAGTAATTTTGATTTCAAAATCTTTATTTCTGTTTATTGATCGAGATACAAATATTTTTGCTATTGTTTGACCAGTGACAGAAAGTGTTTTAGTAATATCATGTAGTAACTGATTAAATGAATTAATATATCTAGCATACAATCTAAATATTCCTGAATAATTGAGTCAAATATCATATACTTTAACATTAGTTCAGTGTTTTTTTAATCAGTAGTATATGATTGATAGTTACAGTTAGTTGTTGTATCTGAAGGTCCATCCCTCACTCAAAAAAGCCAATTTTGGTCAAATTTATCGATATTATGATTTGTAGCACGTTGGATAGAGCAAAATGTCTGCTATCGAATATATTATAGTCTATTGATTTTACGATGAATTGTAAGATTGTTATGCAGACTTTTCTAGATCATCGATTCGAAAAAATTTCAGTTTTTAATCAATTGTCATTTCGTTATTTCTATTTTTTATGTTACTTTGGATAGATCAGTTAACAAACTTCTGTTATAATATCTTCAAACATGATGAGATTCAAATGGTTTTCATTTTTTGAGATAATTCAAAAGCACTATTTCTACATAAAAAGTCTTGAATTAAACTTGTCAAATATGTTTTGTGTTTTTCTCAAAATGGGCTTTTAGGTTTTGACGTTTCCGTGCATCTCAGATTTTACACATTAGAGAGTTCGGATTGGTTTAATAGCATAGCCAAGATCTAACGCTACAACTTAAAAGAGTCGGATTTCTCAATATTATGGCTAATATTTGGCGAAGAGAAAATGTTTTAAAATGTACACTCTACTTTTTCTATATCCTACCAGAGAAGCTTCTTAAAAAACGAACTACAAAACAATTAAAAACTCGAACTCTGTTCAGTTGTAGCTCTATACCATAGCTACATTATAAAACCAATCCGATGTTTCTAACGTTTGAAATAGCAGAGAAATTTGGGATGCGCAGACACCTAGATTTTACCCGTTACTCTCAAGCTAGCTCTTAATAGACTCAATATTTCGAGCTGAAAATTTCATCAAGATTGAATAATTTAAAGCAAAAATAAATTTCTGGGTAAGAGATGGGTCTTAATTTGATTATAATTAGTCTGACTGCATTTAATCAGACTATCTTCTTCTCATTTTTTAGAAACATTTCAACAACAAATCTGAACCTATCAAACAGTGAAGAAGATGCGTAAGATTAAAGAGGGAGAGATAGCTATGTTAGTTTCTCTTCCATGTATTTCTAGTAAATGCTTTGATTCATTAACATCACTTGGATGTTAATTAAAAACGAAATAATTACTATTGTACTCTCTAACTCATATTTTGTAAATGTTTGATTGTCTATTATTTATTGTAAAAGATGATAAGATATTTAAAAATTCCTTAGAATACATTCTACTTCTGTCTCTTTGCAACATGGATCGGTATGAACTAATCGAACTGTTGAAAGATTTTAAATGACTCTAGATTAGAACTAAAAATATTTTCTCAAAAATGAACTAGTTATCAGCAGCATAACTGAAGCTTCAGACAGTTTGCATCACCAGTTAAGACATTTCGGATTAGTCAAAACGTTTTTCTTTGATTAATTTTTATAGTTTGCTATCATAATAGTCATTTTAATGCATTAATTGTATCAATATCTGTGATCATTTGGTACAAAGAGCGCATCTTGAAAATGAGAAAGATCCCATGAACGTCGTCAAGAAGATTAGCAAACGTTTGATCCATTAATTCAACTGTTTGATATATGATTCATGGTTTATTCATTCTGACTGTAGTATAACAAGAATTTTCAATAAAATATTCATTTACAATCATATCAATATTCGTATAACTCACCTATTATATTATCTTCTTTTGCTTCTCTTATTATCTTAATAGTTTGTTGAGAATTGAATTACATTAGTTTTATACATCGATATTTCAATGCATCATAATCAAGTCAAAAATAGCTGTTTGTTATTTAAGAAAACAACAGTAAATGATGAATAGTCACTGATTACATTTCATTTTTTTATCAGTAAATGCCTGCCATTAGAATAAAAATTCTATGAAACGGTTGATAGAGACATGTATATGAACTATATAATAACGAATCACAATTGTATAAGTGAATTTAATTAATAAAGACAATGAAATGAGAAGATTTTCAAAAAGTAAATATACGCATGATTGATAGTGACATATAATAATCGGTGCAAATTTCCAAAAGATTAAAAAATTTCATTAGTCAATGTCCAAAAGTGCAAACAAGAAGTCTCATATGAATAGTGAAATAATAACTGATTTACAAAGATCATTGAAGTATAAGGCAATTAGCTCAACTATTGAATGTTCAATAGACATCAATGAATAATTTTCACAGTCACCTTATTTCTTTCTCTTTTTTTTTAATCTTTGCTCATTTTTTTTTCTAATAAGAAATGAACCAGTTTTGCACTAACCACATTATAAAAGTTTATTTATAAAACTCTTTCATCTACATCTATAATAATCATAGATAATGAGAACCATGTTTATAAAGAAAGAAAAAAAAAATTTTTTTTCAAGAAGGAAGAACAGAGAAGGAAAACTTCTTATCTAGCCAAAGACAGAATGAGAAACATCATTATACATTCATTTTACAATTAGATACCAACAGAGACAGAAAGAAGGTATAACGAGCTTTCCTTTTTTTTTCTTTGGATTACTGTTAACAATATACGAACTCAATCTTTAATACGATAAAGAATAAAACTATGGGATGTGTACCATCGAATGATGCATCAACGACAACAACAAAAAATCCTGGTCAAACAGCTACAAATAATAATTTAATATTTACAACTGATGAACGATTAAAATTAAAAGAAGTTTGGATTATTATTAAACAGAATGGTTTAAAAAAATTAGGTGATGATATAACAAATAGGTATATATTGATCATTAATTAATATTATTTAAATATATTTTATATTTTTTTTTAAAGAGCTTTGGAAAGAAATTTAACATTAAAAACATATTGGCAAAATGTCGCTAATAATGATCCAAGTAATAATTTAGTTTTTGATGAAAATGAATCAATTACTAATATAGATTTAATATGTAATCAATTATTTAAACAACATAGTTCAAAAATGTTAGATAAAATTGATCAATTAATAATGATTATGGTTACACATATATCAACAACAGATAGTAATGATAGTGTACTTAATGAACATTTTTGTCGTATAGGAGAAAATCATGCACAACATAAAATAAAACAAGATCATGTTGATGTAAGAAAAATAAAAAATGAATTTTAAATAATATTTTTATTTTCTTATAGATTCTTAGTGAATGTTTTCTTGAATGTGTTAAAAATGTAATGTATCAACATGGAAGTGAATGGACAATAAAACATGCATTAACTTGGCAAAAATTTTTAACTTTAATAACAAATCAATTTTTATCTTTAACAAATTCATCTACAACAAAAATTCTATCTTAATATATAAAAGAATTTTTTTAAATTCGTTAATCATTATTCAATTTTGATATTAATTTTATAATAAATATTAATTTGAAAACAACAAAAAATAATTCATGAATGTAAATATTCAACTTGATTTGATCGAATTATTACGCATCTTATTTTAATTTGAACCAATTGTTGAACTCCTTTAACTCAATATAATAAAAAAAATTCTGAATATTTTCATCTTTATGTCAGGCGATGTCAAAGTGCCTGTTGGCCTTTTTAATTAGCTATATACGCAGTACGAAGAAGAATAAATCTTCGTTTTTTTATTAATTTTGTTTTTCAATGCATCTAAATAGATCATATGGATATTTTGGGTTTTTTCAATTAATAGTTTTAAATTTTAATTAAGAATTCTCAAATCAATAGAAAAATTATTAAACTATAAAGAATTTCATTTATGTAATACGATATACTTCTTTGAAACTTATGTACTGGAAATATTAGACTTTGAGTACATGAAATACTATATTTAGATCTGTCATTTTCTCAAAACTTTTAGTATAAAGTGCCGACAGGGGCGATTGTTTACTATAGATGGATATATAATAGACATTGTTCATAATCAAAATGAATTAATCGGTAGTAATTGAGTAGATATTCTAAATCTCTATTGATTTTATTCTTCAGTATGGCAAAACAACTTTTTCTGCGTACCATTTATTTCCGTGTCAAATAATCAGACAAAAATCATATAAAAACCTTTGAGTCTTGAAAGTATTGTAACAAGATCTTTTCTTGAAGTGAAAGATGTTCGATAAAATCAAATTTTTATAAACTGATTCAACTCGGAATATGATCAAAGTATTTCCAGGGCTTTATGGTAGAGTCATTGAACATAGTTGAATTACTTTTTTATGAAAACATATTTTAAAATGATTTAGGAATCTCGATAATATCGAATTACTTTTGTGAATAAGAAACATAATTTTTTCTCTTTACAACTATCTTTAAAAGTTTATTTTTAATAAAAGTATCACATAATTACGTGATAAAAATGAATATATTCGAAAAGAGTTATTCTTGACAAATGATATAATGAATTCTAATTAGACATCTGTGATCCATTAACTAGACAAACAATTTATTTCTATCAATTCAATTCAAGTGTCTTTCAAAATATCTATTATAATTAACAGCTGACACTCTTGTTTTTTTTGTGTCATTTACGCCTTTAGGAAAATTCGAATAGAAATGAAAAAACATTCTTTGTATTATATAAATCTTAAATTTAATTTATAAGTCAATAAAGTTACCATTGTTAGTATTTACGGGGGAAAAAAAAAGATAACTACTGTAAATAACATTTTTATTTCAAAACACAGATAGAAGAAAATAATGATTTAGAAAAGATTAATATCTCATGTTTGTTTCGATTCATGCGTTTATAGAGAGATATTAATCCAATCATTTATTTGCTTAATAATTGCGTAGTTTGGCTTCAATCAGTGCATTAATATCATTTTGTTAGAGAAATCATCATGTGTCCAATAATAAAAACCTTACATCACGTGATGTTTGAGTCAAGACGAGACAGAAGAAGAACGTAAATATATATATATATATATATATATATCGATTGAACAGAGCATGATGACATGTTATTCTGCACGTATATGCAGACAAAGTCATATGTATTATTGACAGATATGAGCAATAATGATAATAATAAGATGACAACTCGATTAGATGATTTACTATTAAAAACTGAAGATATATAATCTTTTATGTATAATATCGAAATTTGACAGCATTAAATATCTTGAAATAACGATTAGATAGAAGATAAATCTTATTGTGAAATTTGACATATGTTAAATTGACCTTTCAAGGATAAGATTTTCACATATGACGTTATATGATTGACTTCTTTTTCTTCTTCTTCTCCTCTCGTTCATTAATGACACTTATTATAGAAAAGGCAATACAACTGCTACCAAAAAATAAAAAAAAGAAGTTTTGTGTCATTGCACTTCACTTCTTTTTGAGTTCATCTCATCTCGGATTCTTTTTTCTACTTATATTAAAATACATACACGTCAAAAACTGTATATATATATATATAAGATTTTTTTTTCCTTTAATTTAGTTTTATAGTTACACTTGAATCGAAAAGAGAATTGTAAATATCATAAGTCATCTACTTCAATGAATACACAAATATAATTAAAAGAAAGAGAATGATTACCTATTTAAAAATATCAAATATTGAAAATGAGATTTTTTTTTCTCGTTCGTATATATGTATATGTATATGATGTAATCATGAACTAATAAACAGGAAGCAGACAAAGACAGTATATAAAAAGGATGAATTGAAATTTTGTTGTAGTCCAGTCTGTTCTATGTATATATACCATCATCGGCTTGTATTTAAACTCATTTTTCGCCGTTCTTCTCGTTGTGTCTTCAATTACATTCTCACGTACTTTTTTTAATACTCGCTTGACTTGCTTATCGTTGTCGCTTCGTCCAAGTGTATGATGCCATAAATAATAAAAACGAATATGACTTTTTTTTTTCTTCTTCTTCTACTTCGTCATTGATATAGTCGACGATAGTGTGATTATTCAATATATATATATTATTTTATGGAATATCATCATCCACTTAAGATTATTCCTACAAGATCTAACAATGCTCTTGGTATGTTATTTATTCATATAGATAAATATAAATTTATTAAATTATATTCTAACCCGAATGTAAATGACCTTCAATGTAAACAACAGCTGTATATGTTATTAAAAAAAAAATGATTTTATAATAGTGACAAAGTTTTTTTTTTTCTTCATATTAGGAGAAAAAATATTTCCTTTTATCTATTTTTTATAGTTTATCAAGGACAAGATTGGAAGATTATGCAAGTAATTAATAATAAAATTCGTGATGATGTTGTCAAAAAATATGCTCGATATACAAAACGTGTTAATGGTGAAATGATTAGAGGTAAATAAACTAACTTTAATATTCAATAGTTTTGTTTTTTTTTAAATTTAGTTATGTATGAATGGTTTGAACGTAATCATCAATCATCTTCAACTGATTTACATCGGAATAAACATTTACGTCTTGAAATAAATAAAAATACATTTGAACAATATAATAATCGATTACCACGTATTTAAAAATTTTTATAAATTAATATTTTAGTTCTTTTTTTTCTTATCTATTAGATTTACAAGAATTAACATTTGAAGAATTTTGTGATTTATTAGTACCAATAATAACAGGTCAATGTAATGATCCACAATTACGAAAAATATTTGAATTATTAGATTCAACTAATGATAATTATTTAAATCAAGAAGAATTAGAAAATTTACTTATTATTGTTGGACGATTAGAATTAAATTCGAAAGTAAAAGATAATCTTTTACAATTAACATTTCATGATAAACTTAATTTTGAAGGTTAGGATATTTATTTTTATTTATTTTTTTCGAAATTATTTTTATTTTTGTATATAGATTTTAAACGATTTGTAACTGATGGATTTGCTCGAGAACTTTTAATGACATCATATGATAATACACAAGAAAAATCATTGAATCAATAAATCTGTAGCCAAAAAATAATCAATCAATATTTGTTTTCTCTTTTTTTACTATAAGTCAGATTGATTCGTATTCTATTGGCTACAGAAACTAATATAGAACGTTCCATTTATATTCCAATATTCTCGGTGAAATATCTCAGTCCATTCTATAAATATGTTTATGTACTTTTTGTTTTTGTTTGTTTATGATAAATAGCTTCAATGTATGTATACTAATTGCTTTTTTTTTCAATAGACGAAAAAAACGTTAGAGAAAATGAAATGGTATAACTAATATTCATAACAATTTTTGTTTGATCCTGATGATAAAATATCGATAATTTTAGTTAGAATCACAATATTACAATGTACAGTAGCGATAAAAGTCTTCACTCTAGACGAAAACTATCTAAACCAGGGTTATTTGTTTTGAAATTCGTATTAAGGCAACAATTTAATAACTCATGATTGCAAACAAGAGCTCGAGTCTTTCTTCCCTACGGAAGCTGAGATAAATAAAATACTGGTACTCGTCGATTCACTGAATTAAAGTTAAGATTTTTTTCCTAGAGGTGGTGATTCAAAGTCGAATGTTACGCCTAACTTGAGATTTGAAACAAATCTTGGTAGAGTTGTAATATGCCAGTTCTATGCGTAAGTAGTATATATGTCAAAACTTAACTAAAACACGTCAACTTGTTGTGAAAATTTTACTGAAGGTTGGTCAAGAAATATTTTGAATAGAAAAATATACAGATACTTGAAAACGAAAATAAATTGATTCAACTTTTAATACTCATTTTTTCTGATTAAACTATTTTAAATCTTCATTTTCATTGTTATTTTATGAGAATATTATTGAAAAACCACAAGTAAATTCTATTAAAATCGATTGTAGAAAATATTTTATTTCAATTTACATTATTGAAGTTTATTCTACCACTCATACTTATCAATATCGGTACGATCGTGACGCTTAAATATACTAAAAAGTCATTGTAGTGAATATCTAGTGATATTTGTAAAACTATGTTTATATTTTTATTTTTTATTGGTTAAAAAGTCTTTTTGAGGAGAATCCTTGAATTAACTCGTTGATCTACACAAAAATGAAAAAAACTCTATTAAGTTTCACTTCTAAACAAATTTCTGAGGAATTTAATAGATGCTAAAGTTAAATGATAAAGAAAATCAATTGTTATTTTATTCTCTGATCAATTGCTAGTTAATTCCATAAACTTAAAATGATCTAAGAATTATAATATAGCGTGAAATACTGTCTATTGAATGGAATCGATTAATTCTCTCTTAAAATTTGATATTTATTTTCAAAAAAAGTACATAATGATGTTAAGAAAGAATGCAAGTTGATTTTTGTTCTTGATGAAATAATGTCAGATAATCTTGATCACTTCGACTAAATTCAACAGATCGTCTTGATTGTCGCCAATTCAAACCTTGATCTGGTTTTAATTGTACTTTCCAACTTCTATTATCTAGATAGATCCCTTCTCTATTCCAAATTTTTGGATCAAAATGAATCGCATCATCAGTACACCAAACACATATATCAAGTATTTTTAAAATATTTTGTCGATTATTCTTCTTCATTGTATCAAACCATCGAGTCCATTTACGACCATTAGCCCAATTTGAATCTAAATTAGTCATAACATTTAATTTTAGTTCATTTAATTGTGAACATTCAGATACAAATTTAATCATAGAATCAAAATCGATATCAATAAATGGTTGTACTATGATTTTTGTGAGATAGTTTGTATTAATTCGATTAACATTATTTAAGAATTTATAAAAAAGATTAGCATCATATATATCAACACTTTTTAATTGATTGTTATCAGGGAGATATGGTAAAACATTATCAATAATAAATGTCAGTTTTTGCCATGTTATATCACGTGTTAAATGTATATGATGCAAGTTTTTAGTTAGAAATGAAGATGTCAGTTTATTGAAACGTTGATTTAGTGTAAGAAATGCATAATTTAAATCGATTAATGACAGATATGAAAATATTCCATGAATAAAAAGTTCATTGGGGATTGATTCAAATTGTAATATCATAATAAAATGATGTATGTGTGTTTAGATGACGAGAATTATCAAATGATACTGATAAGAAGAAAAAAAACGGGTAATATATAAAATGATTCATATTCGATATCTCGTCATATTATTCATTCAATCTACCATCTTTAAAACAAACTAAATTGTTTTTATTTTTACAAAAAAATATAAAAGTTTCGATTTCCCTAAAAAATACTCTCATGACATTTAAATATTTTAATTAAAAGTTAATCTATTTCTAAAAGGACTTTCATTACTTTATGTATTCCATCTATTAATTGTATTGAATGATATGTAGAGTATATAATTTTGGCCGCGTAGTCGTCCTATACTTCCTATATTTTTGGAATCAATCCTATAATGTCCTATTTTTCTCTAAATTTTCCTATATTTCTATATTTTTTCGAAAAAAGGAAGATTTCTCTTAGAAAAATCATATTTTCCTAAAAAAGGTAACGTTAAACTGTCTTCAAGAGTTCGATTAATGAATGTAAAGTTTATGTGAATGATAGTGTCACGTGTACATGCACAACCTGCCTCTTTCGTTGCATTTGTTGTTTGAATGATTCATCTCTTATATATGTAATCGTCTATTTCTTTTTGCCTGGACAGAAATTTTTTATTAAAACAGTATTTTCTCGGAAAATGTATGTGAAATATAATCACATGAAATATTAACAATTATAATTAAATTTTAAATAATATTATTTAAGATAGTTTTTGACTACAGATGATCCAGAGCTGCCAACTGTGCCCATTTTGAGATACAACACACCTTTTCTGGATTTTTTACCTCACAGTGTTCTGTACCTCTGAGGTCACATTCTGCACCCCATATAAGATTCTGAGTCGATACTATGATATACTATGGTCTCGGACTGGAAGTTTTTGAAAATATAGGACTTTGTATAGAATCCAGTCTTTGTAAAAAAGAAAGATTTCCTTTGAAAAGTGACGAAAATACAGGATTCTTCATCTTTGGATGTTAATAAAAATTTTAATTAAAATAACTATCACTTAAGGGTTTGTTATCTTAAAATTGTAGCTAGAATAATGTGCAATTTATAGCAGAGATGGGCACAGGGCAGGGTGCAGGGTAAAGATTTTCTTCCCTGCGAATATTTTTTTATATTTGCGAGAAATCAGTTTTTTTATTTTTGCAAGAGATAAAGTACTAAACGGCACGAGAGAGGACGGTATCGATTAATAGTTAGAATTTTCATCTATAAATGCATATAGAATATAGTAAAAGAAAAGAAAAGAGAATATAACAATTATTAAACAGCTTATAGTTACATTTATTACTCGTGTATCTTTGTCAGTTAAAAAAAAAACAAATACATGATGAGGTCTATATCAAATGAAAGCGAAGCAAATCTACAACCAGATAAATTAGATGATATTTTATTAGTATAATCAGTAGAAAAACAGTTATATAAACATTAAAATGTATTTTTTTTGTTATTTTGTTTTTTGTTGTTGATAAAAGTTTTTATACCTTGTCTTTTTATTTATTTTTTGGATATTTCGTGTAGGTAAAGGTTACTAGTAAAGATTATGAATATATGTTATTTTTGTGTACTCAAAAAGTGAGTACACTACTAAAATCGGTCAGTGTGTCCATCCGTCCGTTTATTCGATAACTCTTCACAATTACATTCGATTGAGCTGAAATTTTCTGCACAGAATTGTCTCATCAATATCTCGCGAGAGAGAAGAAGATGAG
>JAJEKB010021106.1:92033-104188 GCA_022393335.1 Macrotrachela quadricornifera | reverse complement strand
ATCCATGAGGTTACCTATGACCATAATCTCGCTAGATAAAAGGCCAAGTCCATTCTGGAATAACTCCTCCTACTCAGTTTTCTAAGCTGATCACGAATCTGAACTCGTTTTTTGTGATTTCTAAAGATATAAATTTATCTTGAAAAGAATTTCTGGTGTCAATTTTAATAAAAAGATAAAAAAGTTTAATAAAAAAAAAATAATAGTAATTTATGTTTAGTGATAAAACATTTATCTATATAGATGAATGAATATTTTTTTAATAATTTTTTATTGAAAATAAAAAGACAAGATATTTATTCAATTGAGTTCAGCTTTTTGTACCTTGTGTAGATAAAATAGAAAAATGTTCGATCTAAATATTGTTTCAATTAGATCATTTCGATTTCATTAGGCGATTGTGCTGGCTGTTTCAAGATAAAATATAATGACAATAACACAAATTGTGTAAATAGTAAAATAATAATTGCAGCTAATGTTACATAGTGTGATTTTGTAGCCCATGTGAAAGAAAACGACGCCGTAAACGGCTTTAAACAGTGCAAAACGGCGAAAAACAGCTGCCGTTACGATGATCGTTTACGAAGCGCTGTAAAACGGCGAAATATGATCATAAATGACGTCGTTTAAGATGACCGTTTTGGTGTTACCGGAAACGATTGTCGTACGGCTACCTTTACGACTATCGTTTTCCTGCCGTTTTACAGCATTATCACATCGAATTATAAAAGATACTTGAACGCGTGAGTCGACATTGTCAGATGATATATTAGCAATATCTCCTGTTGATTTTTATATATTATTATAAGAGCACATTCTTGCTCTCGAGATGCATTTCATATCTTTCTTTTATTTTATTTATTATTAATGTGCGTCTCTAATCGAATTTTTTCGACTATTTTATACATCGATCGAACGTTCCTATTGCGACACATTTAACGACATCACACATATCCTTTGAATCGATGTCTATTTCATATTATGCGATGATCAATTTAATCTCGATTATCAAGCAATGGCGAAAAACATACTTTTAACATGCTCTTCTTTCGTCGTTTTCCTCGTAAAAAAGTCCCATATACTTCCAGAAGAGGTCCTGTTCTTTAGTATCCAATTTTTTTTAGGAAGGCGTGTGCTTAAATACAGTTTTGATCTCACCCCTTCTTTTAGGAAAAAAAGACTCGTAAACGTTGAAAATGGACGTTACCAACGATCATTACGAAAATAATTTTTTTTAATTTTAGACTAAATTCAATTATCAAATTGAATAGTAAGTATTTTGTTTATTTAAAATAAAATAATTTTTTTTATTTTAGATCGAATAGAATTATTCAAATAAATAATACGCATTCTATTTCTTTAAAATAAAATATTTCATTTTTATTCTACATCAATTCGAATTATCACCTTCAATAGTAATTATTTTAACTATTCGAAATAAAATAATTTTTTTTCATTTTAAATCAAATCGAATTATCAAATTAAATAGTACCTATTTTATTTCTTTAAAATTAATTGTTTTTTTCTTCTTTAGATCAAACTAAATTATCAAATTGAATAGTAAGTATTTTATTTAGTTCGAATCAGGGGTGCCAACTTTTTTTTTTGAAATGGGGTTTATAAAAATCTAAATGGGGTACATCCATATTTCAATCGAGAAACATGAATGGGGTACATTATCTATCTTTTAGAATAGTAAATTGAATTGGGAAAATCAATGAAATCAAGCTTTTTTTATAGAAAAAAACAGAATATTTCACAATTTCATGCTTGAATTAGTTTTATTAGTTACTAGATTAAACAAAATAGACGCCAATTTTTATTAATCAGTTGTTTACCAATACTTTTTACAACTGAGGTCCTTATAAGGCATTGATTTTTTTCATCAGATGATTAGTTAATAGCAATACAGATTTAAAAGCCGGAATGGGGTATAAAATACGTACCTCTGGGGTACAACATTTTCAGGGGTACTGTACCCCCAAATGGGATACAGTTGGCAGCCCTGTTATGAAACGAATGGTCTTGATTGTTCCAATAGAGGATGGGGAGCAATCTAACAACACTGTTGTTTTATTAGTTTTACCGGTTTAATACTATGTTTTTACTAAAGTTACCTGATAAGGTATTGAAGAAGGAGTGCACCTTTCAGTTCTATCACTGCCTTAACTAAAATTTCTACCAAAAAACTTGAAACTAATTCAAAATGGATATCCTATAAATGTCCTATATAGGAGTTGATGATCCTATAAAAATAATGCTTTAAAATCCTATATAATCCTATATTTTTATAAAGTGTCGCTACGAGGCCAGATATAATTGCATTTTTTGACTAGCTTGATCTGTTTTTTTTGTAAGGAAATTTAAGGCTGAAATAATTCAGGTATAAACGTAGAATTGTTTAAGACAAAATGAAAATGGCTGAAAACTAAAAATAAGTATATCATATCGACATTTTTAATTAAATCTTGATAAAAAGTGATTATTTTTTCAGGAGTAATATCGCAATAATTTCAAATAGGGTATGTAACAAATTTTATACCGAAAGAAAGCCTGCCAAGAAACGAGATTTATTAATACTAACAATAGGAATTATGAGAGCTTTTGAAGATGAATCTTTCGAAGTCTATGGAATTTTGTATAATGCAATCGTTATAATTCAATCTTAGCGACTTATAAATTTAAAAAAAACAAGAATTCCATTTGAAAAAATATTTTTACTTTTCTTCTCTTAGAACATTTTAGAACAGAAAAGTTTATGTAGCTTGTAAAATGATACATAAAGTCATTTTCTGATCAATGTATATAGGGCTATCCAAAAATAGTGACAACGACATATTAATACACCATTCTAAGCTTGATAAAAGTTCATTTTTTACATAGAATGATAGAGAAAAAAAATGTTCTATCGTTTCTATGCTATTTGATCACTATTGAACTAATATCGTTATGATAAAATTCGAATAAGAACTGTTTTTGTTGAATGCTAGCTCGTAATAGTTGACCATAAGGGATATGCCACTTTTATATTTCGATTTATTATTATTTGATGGGTAGTATCGAAAAAAGAATTATAGCACAAGATGCAGCGTGAAAAACTCGACATTTTACAAAGAAAACTATGCAAAAATACGATAGGATAAAACCTATACGTCTTTATCTAAAAAGAAAATCTTGTTATTGTAACGCCAAAATTTGTTTACTCAGACTTTTGTCCCTTTTTGAAAGCAAAAAGTGCACTTAGAAAATAAGCGATTCAATAGAAGTTGTAGAACTTTTCACGCGGCATCTTGTGCTTGTATATTTCTTTTTTTCGATACAACGTATCAAATAATAATAAATCGAAATACAAAAGTAGCATATCCGTTGTATGGTCTACTGTAACGAGTTAGTATTCAATAAAAATAGTTCTTATCTAAATTTTATCATTAGGATATTAGTTCAATAGTGATCAAATAGCATAGAAACGATAGAACATTGTAAAATAATGAATTTTTATCAAGTTTAGTATGGTGTACCAATATGTCGTTGCCACTACTTTTGGATACTCCTGTGTAATACATGTAGTAATATTTTTTGAGGACATATTATTGAGAAGAATAGATATTCTTTGTTAAATTACATAGTTTAGAAGATTTTGCACAATATCAAATAAAAAAAAATTTTGCTTAAATAATTAAAATTCTATACAATCAAATGAAAAGTTCATCATAAGAGATATTATCACAGCATCGTTCAATTTTAGCATTCATTAGAAAAATATATATTTTAAAACATTCATTAGGAATACGAAACAATAACAACACAATAGTGTCAAGGGTAAAAAAGAAGGTTATATAGTCACATGCGATTATAAAATCGTTATTTTTCCGTGAAATGTTTTTTGGGCATATGTGTCTCTATAGCATTAATGAGAGCAAATACAGTTGCTCGTTCGTCATCATCCAGTAAACGTGATGCCATATCACGTACTTTCTTCAGATGACTTTTACAAACGTTATTCATTTCCAAACTATCACCTGCAGTAAAATTAAGGTAAAGAAGACGTTTCCATTGTTCTTTGTTTAAGCCTTTTTTAATAACAATTTTCTCGATTTTATCATCGAGAAGAGTATTTCCAGTAATTCCTTTATTACGTTTTAGTTGATGTCCAACATCATCATGCCAATCATGTCCAGATTGAAGTTCAGGTATAATGACAGTATGCTTAAGTAAATCAACAAGTTGAGAAACAAATTCGACACATTCATTGAGCTCAATTTCTTTCGATTGCATATCAGCTTCACGCTCAAGATTTTCTAATTCAACTTGTAAATCATATGGAAGATTGTTAATAATGGTATTATTATTGTTATTGTTCACATTTATTTTATTGGTTACTAACGAATTGTTTGTTACATGAGATGTATGTTTTTTGTTAGATGATGCGTGTGAAGAATTCTGCATTCTTTTCGACAGCTAAAGAATAAAACAGAGATTGTATACGATCTTCGTGTACTAATCGTAAGTCAATCGATTTAGTAAAATAAAATCATGAGAATTTAAAATATTAACTGAAATATAGTCTGAAAGAAGTTGGTTTGTGTAATTATCAGATATTTTAGTTCTGCTATACCTTTCTTGCCTTCTTTTCAAACTCTGATTCCACTACTGAACGTAAAATTTATTCGGGTGTATGTCGTAAAAAGTCTAATAATTTCGCTTAGACTTGAAATCTTACAGATAAAGATAACCCAGTTTTTCCGAATCTTTCCTAAAGTATGTGTATTGATTGAGAGTCTAATATTTTACGAATAAAATATTGATTCTAGCTGAAACTTTCGGTGTATAACAGAATTTATAAGATCTTTTCATGAGCAAAATTTCAGGTCTAAACGAAGTAATTAGATTTTTTTACGGCACACTTTTGAATAGACTTGAGATTCAATAATATAGTCAGTACTTGAAAAGAAAGCAATAACGACAGAAGTCTCATTTTAAAAGCTTTCTGTCATCTGAAAAAGTTCCCTCTATATATATATTAATTTAAGTACATCTATAAAAAGAACTAATCATCCGTTTTAAGGAAAACCACTTAACAACCAGGAACCGAAACGAGCCAAAAACATCCGACTCGATTCGGCGGACATTTGAATACAATAAAATTTATTGTTCGTTATTCATTGTAGTCCATCGAACGCTGTCGGTTCATTGTTATTTCGCTATCGACACTGACTGTCTGATGGATTAGCATTGTCCTGTTCTAATAAAACCAAAAGCTAACTAACATTTTTGATGAGAAAGTACAAAAAAAATTTCAGAGAGTCGAATCAAACTCGACTCGTTTTTAGTCTCTGATAAAAATCGTAATCCATATATTGACTATAAAATATTACATACGGTTGTCATCGTTACATTTGTATTAATTACAAACGCAAAATGACTTGACATGTCCTACTGTTTTGCAAATGACAATACTAATTCTGTTTCCTTACTTAAACGTAATAATTCAAGGGAAAAACTTACTAAATCAATCTATTTTGTCTTTAATTTATAAAAAGAAAAGTCATACTGATGCAAATGGTGATTGTATAAATTAAAATTTGTTTCTCCTTGTTAACAGTTCATAGACTATTCGTATTATTTGATATTAATCTAGATTGTACATAATTTATTCGAGAATCTAAACAATGATTAATGATTCAAAGGATTATTATTTGAATAGAAACATTAATCTCAATATCTATATCTTTATATCATGAGTTAGTGAAATATGTTATTATACTTATTTATTTTGATTTTAATTATGTTCATCGTGAAAATATTTCTTACCTTGATGCTCGTATCTGTTGAATATTTTTTTTAGAAGTAATTCTTGTGTTTCGTGACAGAGAATAGTGAAAATAAATGAATGATGTCTTCTCTTTAAAAGTAAGGGTTTTTTTTCTGTTCTTCTATGTCTGTTAATCTCATTTTCTCTTACAATTTTTTTTTAAAAAATTATCTCTCAGTCAGCTATAAACATAGCTTGGCGTCAGAAACAGAAGAAAAAAAAAAGGAAAGAATATGCAGTGGAATCATAGATGATTATATAAGAAACTTTCATAAATTCAATTAATTTTCTTTCATTTTAGTGACACTTTATTCAATATATTTAGTTGTCTTGTCAATGTCGTACAAAAACTAGTTCATTTTTATTTCTTACATAGTTTTAATAAAAATCATTATGTAACATGATGGTTATTTAAATCTACACAATTCGAATAAACACATTTTAAATAATCATACTAAAATAAAATACGAAATAAAACAATAATACTACTTTTTGTGTCCTATGGGAAACCATATATAAGTCGTGTGTGTGTAGAGGAAAACGTATCCATGGCTTTGCTAAGTAATTATTAGTGAGGAGAAAGAAAGAAAGAGCGGGCAAATGCCTCGGTATGCCCTGATCTATAATAACTGCACTCATTTTCCTTCGGCTTATTAGTTGACACATATATTCTGGATGAAATATTTTTTTATCTAATGCATTAATATCGCTAATAATAAGATAAAATATTAATGTATTCACAAGAAATTAAATACGGATGAAGTTCTATATGAAAAATAATTAAAATTAAGTTTTAATCAGTAATGGTTACCAACCGATCTAGATCTGTTTTAAATTTTAATCATAAAAATGGTTTTTCTGTAAATTAAACACTTTTTAATGATAGCTTAGATCAAACTATTTTATCAAATGAACATTTATTTTAGTACACGCAATAGAGAATAGGGTAGAAGTTCTAATCGGATTTATATAATAGTTTTTTTCTAAATTGAAATATGTGTTTATTAATTTATTTTTATGATGAATAGATACAGTAAAACACTCTCTACGAAATGGCTATTAATTAAGTTAGATGTGTTAATAACTAAACTGGACTGTGAAGGTATTAGAGGTATAGAATCTTCCAAAAAATAAAAAATTTCTTCAAAGCTGTTTTGTCATTGCCATTCACAGACCAACTTTATTTGACATAAAATATAAGTAAAAAAAAGATATGTCAATATAGAAATTCTTTCTACTCGTTCTTCTCTCAAGCATTTCAAAACAACTGAACCAGATAAAACTTATTTGAATAGATGATGTTGTTCTATTTTTTTTTGTGAAGAAAATTCAGTGTTTATCCTTTAATTGAGAGAAATAGTTATTGAGGCAGCACTCTCGCGCAGACAGCTTCACTATTGATTTTAACAACTATCAGAGAATAGAAATGTAGGAACTGTTCAATACCATTTGTTCGTTAAGAAAGTTTTTATTATTTTTATCGTTGAAATGTGATCATCTTTTGTCTAAACGTTCCATTTTTCTTTCTCTTGCAGTTCTCTCAAACATCGTTTCTTCTACTCCAGGTATTGCTATGATGGAGTACGAACGATAATAAAAAAAGAGAAAAGAGAATAAAGTACAAGACGTAATCCCTATCAACTAAATTATGCAGAGTAGACACTCGTTCAGATTTGGAATACTTATTAAAAAAAAAGAAGCTTATCTAAGCAAATATTTCAGATATTGACTGATGGATATCGATGTTCATTATTATTCGAATTATTTATTATTTATTCTTTCCATGCATAATCTTCCAATATCGAGTTATCAATTAAAAACATGTTGTTCAACAGGAAAAAATTACGACAACGCATATAACTCGTCTTCTCTCATGTCCATTAAGTTTTGTTATTAAATTACGTTCAGTTATATTCTATATGGTTGATGATTGCGCACTAAGTTCATATTAAAGACGATTAAATAAATATTATATTCTTTGCATAATAATTATCGAAGATGTTCAATTTCTATTCACTGTATTCATCACAAAGTTCATGGTTAACGAGAAATCATAATCAATCTGAATATGATTGTATTTTGTAGGAATCTCCAATAAAAAAAAGAATCGAATGAAGATATTGTTCTTTTTTCTGCTAAAGTTAGGGATGCAACGATGACGGTCGCCACTCACCGGTCTCACTAGATCTATTTAATGGTTCATCTCTAACGAATAATGAAGATGAATGAAAATAATTATTTATTTAAAAAATATTTTCATGATCATGGAAAAACTTCTTGCATGTCAGGTACTCAATATTAGATTGATTGATGTAGGTCATGAAGACTAACAAGAGAAATTAGCTTCATTGTCAAAATGTTATCTAAACGATCTCTAATTTCACATGTTCAAAACCATAATTTGCTTTATTTATATTATACAGTTGTTCAATTTCTTGAATATATTGATAATGAAGTTGATCGATATCTGTTTGAGATGGATCAATGATTTTATTGACATAAATCGGTTTACCAACTAATAAAATATATTGAATTTAATGAGAAAGTAAATCTTATCTTACCAATGGTCGTTACAGGATGACGAAGAGGTAGATAACCAATGATTGATCGTCCCCATATCCATCGATTTGAAATCCAATTCTTATATCGTCGATAATGTTCATTTTCTCCAAATGTTATAACCGGTACTAATGATGCACTAAGAAACAAAACTTTTTCTTTTCTATTCATTCGAATTATATATTCACTAACCCATTTTCTAATGCTAATTGTATAAAACCTTTTCTATTTTTTAAATAGAATATCATTCTTTGATATTCTGTTAAATATAATTCTCGCATACCACCAGTCACAATAATAACAGCATTACCTTGACCAGATGAACCATTTAAGACATATTGACAACTCTCTCGTGAGACACGACATGCACCTAGAATAACAAAAATATTCGATAATGGATTGATAATATTATCGTTACCTAAGTTAAGAATTAATTCACGTGCAAATGGAACGAGAAATATGTTACGAAGAATCATTAAATGAGGACGAATACCAGGAAATAGAGTTGAAAAATGTGTTGCTTCTGTTAGAAAATTGACCGCAGCACCAGCAGTAAATAAACCATGTGGATGATAACCAAATATATAATTTCGATTTGGATCAAGATCTTCAGTTTTAATTAATTTCACTGGAAAATAATTAGAAACTTTTGACCAAATAGATAATCGACGTAAACAATTCGACAATCGTCCTCCTCGAATATCTGTATGTCGATCAATATACATCCAACTACCATAAATCAAACTAATGACTAATGTCATTGGTAAAGACCAAAAATACGATAAAAGAATAAATGTGAACAATACCACAAAAGGTGAGAACAATATATATGTAAAAAGAAAGAATAAACTCAAATCTTCAATCAAATTCTTCATTATTATCTAAAATCAATTTCAATGATTAGAAAAAATCATTAGAAAAAACAATAAACATCATTCATAATGGAAGTGTATAATTTAATCATCGATCGTAAACAGCTTGTGCATAATGATTTTTCACCGACGTTTGCCATGTTAAACATAATGCACCATATTCTCGTGCATATTCACCAATCAGAAGATTAGCAGTACCTTGACCTCCAAATGATTGATCAACATAAAGATCTTCCATTATAGCTAGACGATCATCTTTTAGTGTCGACCAAGACCAGAAAAGTATAGCAAAACCAACAGCTTTTCCATATTGAATATGACGAACAAGTAATTATACTCCTTCTTGTTTTGGATTTGCAATTAATGCTCAAGATACTGATTAAAGTAACTCATCGCTTGTTCGAGAAATTTCTTCAGTTTAGTAATAAAATTCACAATAAGCTTCTAATAATGGTAATAAATCGACTAGATCATTTTCATTGGCAATATTAATCTTTTAAAAAGTATCTTCGACGAACGTCGTCGCCTTTTTTTGATAAAAAATCCTGTTTTTTTCTGTTCTTGTCTAAATATGAGTAATCGATAAAAGGACGAGCACGCGTGTCGTATGGTATTAGTTAGCAAAAGATGTCCTCAATTGCCATCCATGTAGCTAATGAAACAGATATATCTGAACTTATTTCATTAATGCATATCTATTGTGATCGATCTAATGAACTACATGTATCTAAACCAACCAATGATGATCTTCTACATCTATATTATCAAATACTTTAAGATCCTGAACATGAAGGTGTCTGTTTAATTGCAGAACGTGATCATCATATGATTGGTTTTGCTTCATTATTTTGTTGATGGCCATTTATACGTTATCCTGGTCGACGTGTAATTCTTAGTGATCTATTTGTTATATCTGATGCACGTGGTTCGGGTGTTCCAAGTTTATTATTTCAAGCTTGTGAACGACAAACTATTCATTCGATTATCTGGCAAACAGCTTTAGAAAATCATTCCACTGAAAAAAGCTTATCTACGATTAGGTATCGCACCAAGTCGATGTAAGGATTATCAATTAATTTTATTATTTTCTAAATGATAAAAATATCAGTTCAAGTGTTGTTTGGGAGATTGTATGTTTCAATTTTTTAATCATTGTTTATTCTCTTCAAGAAATTGAAATAATTCTGTTGTGGACAATAATCTAAACGACGTGTTGATCGAATACGACGATGAATATTTTATCCATCAATACAAGCTGTGCCTTGTGTAGACATTAAATCACCAACAACAATACAAAATGTTGTTGGTTTACCTGTACTTGGGTAAATAAATAAAATCGATAAATAAATGGTTAGAATTTTTATTCAATCATTTATTAGCTTTTTCTGTTTTTTAAATGACTTTTTATTGTTTTTGATGTTTCCAATTATTATAAGTTCATTGACGAGAGTCAAATCCGAGTGTTGCAAATGTCTCACGAACACGTATACGATTATTTTCAAATTTTTTGAAGCCTTCTGAATCCACCTTAGTTAACTGAGAAGAATTTTAAGATGTTTACTTAAATTCATTGTACAAGTCATTAATCGACAGAGAAAAAGTCAGATTATCTATCTATTATATTATATTTGAGAAAGTATCAAGAAAGAAACAGTGGACTTCAGTTCATTGAAGTCCACTGTTATTCCCTTGAAAAGCATACTGTTTTCAAAGACGATTGAACTCATGCTTAAACTTCAGACCATATTCTAGAATAAACTTAACTGAAATTTTTTGTCGAGTTTGCAAATGGATAGAACAATGTTGAGTCTGAATAATTCTAAAACTCTGACGCAAGAACTATCCGAGGTGTCAAAGAGCTTTTTTTTTGCTGACATGTCGACTCTTTTTGCTCTAATTTCCTTATGAGATATCATTTCCCCCATAAAATCAAGGTTTTGAGTTTTGATGTGAAACTCTGCTGATATCAAAGTCTCAACTAGAGTAACTCCTCTACAAAGTTTCAAAACTCTTGGTCGCAACATTTTCAGGACATCGTTTTTTCTAAATTTTCATGTATACAGCAATATCCGGAAATGTTTAGTGTAAAAGTTTTGAAACTTTGTAGATGAGTTACTCTAGTTGAGACCTCGATATGAGCAAAGTTTCACATCAAAACTCGAAATCTCGAGTTTATGGGTCAAATGAAATCGCATAAGGAAATCTGAGTAAAAAGTCGATATCTCAGCTAAATTCTCAACTTGGGTCCGAACCAACTTAGAGTATATGACTTCCAGCTATACCCTATCGAACCATTATATTCACAACCAAAAAGCTTTTTGTTATCTCGGATGGTTCCACTCACGAGTTCCTTTTTGTTTTTAAACTCTTCAAAACATACTCACAATCATTTCACTCTGAAATAAACATTAGTCATTTATCAGAATCAGATAGAATCTTTGTTGTATCACAGAACAAAACTTGATATTTTCGGATACAAATCAATAGTTAACAAATGTTTATAATGAATAAAAATCATTTAGTTTCTACAAATGTATTCCCTCAATACATGAACACATATGAATTGTGTCATTACTGTATAAGATTGTTTTATCGATCAATAGTTTATATTATGATACACAATGAAAAAATTTTTGTTTTGTTTTTAACGACATGCAATAGAAGATGTATAAAGCAAAGTTTTACGTCAGCAAGTAGCAACGCACGTAAAGTTTCTCCCGTTGTTACAGTAAATAAAAGCATTTTGTGCGTCCTTCATCATCTTTCTTATGAAGAAACTATCGTTCTGTTCATGTTAATAAGGGTTGCTTTCCTTACTATATAGGCTTCATGACGCTCGTGAAACATTCAAAGAGAGTGATTGAAAAAAAAAAAAGAAAAATATTTAATGCCATGAAATGTTTTATGACAGG
>JAJEKB010021106.1:13496-52033 GCA_022393335.1 Macrotrachela quadricornifera | reverse complement strand
TATAAAAACGACCACTAAGTCTCATTTACATTTATATGATGATGATGAGGAGGAGGTGTATCCGGACGAAATTTATGACGATAAGACGGTAAGTGTAATAGTTAATCCTACAGAGTCTAAAACAACTACATATTCAACATCATCATCATCATCCAAAGAAATAAGATTAAGTACAACAACCACAATTAAAACGACTAAAGTATCAACAACATGGCCAATTTGGTCATCTTCTGAAACAATACATGAATATGATTTATCCAAATTATTCACTACTACACCAGATTCTGCTCGAATTGCTGAATTTCTTGCTAAATCAAGTAAATACTTTATATTAAAAACTATTGATTATATACTTCCATAATATATATTTAAGATAGAAATCGATTACTTCTAAAAATCTTTGCAATTACCGTTATAATTTGTATGATTAGTTTAACAGCAGTATTAATAACAATACATATAATACGAAAAACTAGACGTTATGATGGATATCAAACAACAGCTAATCCTTCTTCAAATGGACAATCAAAACATCTTAATATTAAACCATAAATAATATCAACAAAAAAAAGGACATAACTATTGTTGTAATTTGTATATAAAAATAATTATACTCACGTAAAATAAAGATTATTACACTTCCTTTCTTGCATATCAAATATCTTATCGTAAATATAAAAAAAAAGAGATCGTATTACAAATACAAATAAAAAAAAAGTTGTCCGTCATGCCAACATCATCATTATTTATATTCTCTACTATTTAATTAATTTTCTTTGTCGATTCTATTGAATACAAAAAAAGAGAACTTGTTTTTTATCTACTTTCATTCAAGAAATTCATTTCTATAACGGAAGATATAAGTATGAAAAAAACCGGATATCAATTATAAGAAAGAAGAGCGCCTATTTTATTTTCTTATACAAGTGTTTTGATTAAAATCAAAAAAAAAATCTATGGATCCTGAACCTGGTGAGCTACGTGATTTTCCTGAACCTGATATTATTGTTAATGATAATGTTGCACATCCATTTTCATCACCTATACATGCTCAAACTGTTAATCGACCATTAAATGATCTTCCTGGTGTTAATGATACATCATTTTATTCTGATATTACATTTGAAAGTGCACAATCAATAATATCCGAACCTGATATAAGAAAAAATCTATTGAATAATAATAAAGAAAAAAAATTAATTAAAACTAATAATAATATAAAAGAAAATTTTTTTATTGAAGATATTATAAAAAATCTAAAAGAATTTCATATTGAAAAATTTGATTTAATATTTAAAAATTTAAATGAAAAATTAAAATATTTAAAAATTGAATGTGAACAAGCACAACAAATAACAATTCATTTTGAAAAGTAAATTTCATTTCTTTCTTTTTTTTCACAACAAAAACAAACTTTTTTTTAGTCAATTAATTAATGTTAAAAATGTAAATGAAAAATTAAATTTTTTTTGTACAATTTGTCGAAATTTAATTATTTTAATTTTAAATATTCATCAAAATCCAAATCTTTTTACTTTAAATCAATTAGAAATTTTAATAACTTATACTCCTAATTCTGATAGATTTTATAATTCTAAACAACAATTAGAATATTCTCATTTATTAATTAATCTACTTAAACAAGCAAATAAACTACAAATTCAAATAAAAACATTATATAATCTTTTAATTAAATCAGTTCTATCAAAAAATGAACGTTTTAATGAAATTGAACAATCATTACGTTTACCATTTAATATATTTAATAATAATTCTTTATATGATTTATTTCATTATGAAATAACAACAACGACAATAATTAAACAAAATGTATATATTTCGTCTTTTCATAATCAATTTATACATAATGATATACATATTATATCAACAGATAATTCAAAACATTTATTATCACAAATTAATTATAATGCATGTGAAAAATATTCATATATATTTGATATTGAATTTAAACGTGCAGTTACTTCAATTGATCAAGTAATTATAGCAATACCTTGTTTTACTTTACCTTCAGAATTACAATCAACACAACAAAAAATCTATATTCGATGCAGTTAGATTTTTTTTTTATTTTAAAAATTAATATTCATATATTTAGAACGTATTATGGATCCATTAATTCATATACCAGCTATGATAGAAACATATAATAATATTCCATATGCCATTTTTCGTCTTACACAATCATTAAGTCCTATTTCGGTAGAAGCTGTTCTATTATATCCATTCGAAATCTTACAAATGTCAAATAATGGTAATTTATTCTATTTTATCAATGAAAATTTAAATTAACGAATAGAAATTGATTAGAGTATATTCAATTAATTTATATTTAGATCAATAGAAAAATTCGGAATAAATTTTCTTTTTTTTTCTTAAATAATACAAACAATGATGTTCTAGTTTTCTATGCTATTTGTGATCATTCTTCAATTGATAAGAACTATTTTTAGTGTCAAATTTTACTATTGATTAACATAGATTAAATATCAATTTTTAATCTTTTTGAATAGTTCTTATCTTCTATTTTTATTATTATTATATCAATTGAAGAATAGTTAAGATAGAAGTTTTTTTTTATATAGATACTTACATATTTATTTATTGGTACAGTTCGAACAGTTAATAAACCAGGCAGAACGGATTTGACTGACAGCATTGATATTTCCATATTTGAAAATAATAAATAAAAATCTCGAAACGTTAATTTAATAGAAGAAAAACAGATGACAATATCGTCTTGTCACTTTTTATAATCACAGAATACAAATTAATATGCATAATTAGTAATGTCAATTTGAATAAAACCATACTCTATAGACTATTTCTATTTATATTAAAAACTATTGATTGATTAATGGTAAAAGAAAGATATTATGCAAAGCACAAATACAATTCAAAAAAAACCTTTTTTCTCTAAAGAATGCTTGACATACTCTATCTTATTTTGTCTAATGAATATATTCTTAAAAGCATAGTAAAACGTGATTTTCAAAATAATTATCTATGACATAAAAAATAATATTTATGATGATTGAATCTATTCGTTTCATTTCGATCGAAGACTACGATCGCTCTCCAACGTATATATCTCCATAATTTGCCACTGTGTTGATACAAACGGAGTTTTTTTTTTTAAATAAAATAATATATTCTTTATTTCTCTTTCCTATAAATGAAAAAGAATAATTAATACTTTGTTCAAATATTTCAAATAATAATTACTATTACAGTAATTGTTGAGATTAATTTAAATAAAAAAAAAATAACATAGCTTTTTACTGGTCTCTATTAGATTTCGAGTTTATTGTGTATTTTATACAAGAGAGCATACTACTACAATTAAGCAATATTTAAATACGCTCAATGTGATAAGATCCACCGGTCAATTTTCGCATAGGATGATGCAAAAGTCTTTTTAGAGTAGAAAAATATGAATATTTCTGTCGTACTCTAATATGAGATGCTACATCTTTTATCGCTAATAAAGAAATCCGTATAACTCTTATCTATAAAAGTAACATTGGCAAAAGCTGTTTTAAAATGTTACAGTTGTCATGAATAAAGAAACCGAATTTTTTGCACAAATTACGAAAAAAATAATATATCTATCGCCGTGAATGTGATAAGTAAAACAACTATAACCTAGCAAACAGTACAACATTTCCAATTAAGACATTCTGTATATTATAATCAATTGGAACAGGGTTTTTAATATGACTATACTTTTCTTGTCGTTGAACACACATAATTAAATCAGATTCATGTCGAAAAAATATTACACTTTGTCTTACAGTTCAATCTTATTTTTAGTTTAACAGCTACAGTTGAAATTTATTTTCACTTGAAAATAGAAAAAAGTAAGATGCGATAAAATCAAATCGTAGATGTTCACAGTCTGAGCAGTAGGAAAATTCGACAAGAAATTTTATAAAATATTTCGATTTGAATGTACATTGCAAAAGCAACATTTATTATTATTATTAAAAAACAATAGTTAGTTTTTCTTTCCAGTGAATAAGTAGTTTTTATGTATTACATATTAAAATAGGTTCAAATTGTGTATATACAAGTGAATATTCATCAATATTTCGAATTGAAACACCTAAAAATTATTTTATTCGTCCGCCTCGTGTTCGTATTATTCCATTCAATAATGAATTGATTCAATGTATGATTGGTAAGAAAATATCTATTTCTATTATTCAACTTAGTTTTTGTTTTTATTCAAAGCTCTTAAAAGTGAAGATCAATTATTAGCTTCTTCAGATTTAATTGAATTTGAATGGTATAAAGAAACAAAAATGGAAGGAATTATATCAATTACTGTTTCATTAACTCGACAATTTACTTTATTTAATGAAACAAACGATGATATACAAAAACGACGACGAAAAGCTCGAAGTAAATAGATTTTTAATTAAAGAAATTTTCTATTCATTTTTTTATAGAAAAAATTTCCTTACAACGTAAAAAATTCGAACAAGAAAAATATGATGAAGCTGGTGGTTCATTAACTACTACTCCAACATCTAGTCATGGATTAACAACACCAACAGTTATGTCACATTTACCAAGTATAGGAGCAATTATTGAACGAGCTATGACAGAACGTCAAGAACATATTATTAATCCAAAATTTGATATAATTCGAGAGAATAATACACAATCAATATCACAAAATAAAACACCATTTAAATGGAAATTAGATGGATTTAAAAATGAAAATGCTCCTATTATTTTACTTGGTTATAAAAATCGAAAATGGAGAAATTGTAATAATTTTGCTACAATTATACCAACATCTGATAAAAATATTTATATTATTAGTTTAGTAAGAATTTATTTAATTGATTATAATACAAAAAAAGAAATTTTTTTTCCTATAGACAACTTTACTTGATCGAATTATTCTTATACGTTGTTGGCCAGAATCAAATAATGATGGAAAATTTGATAAATTAGCAGAAAATCTTTGGTCATTAACATCAACTAAATTATTTTCATGTGTTTTAGCACGAGATCCATCATCTATCAATACTCTTATTCATTATGCACTTATAATTGTACCAATACAAAAACAAGGATTAGCTGAAGATATTCTTCGAAAACGAAATTATACAGAATATATTTTTGATGAACAATTAATACATTATAATGATAGCAAAACACAATTTTTGAAAATTAATCAATATCAATCACATCATACATTATCGGATAGAACTTCATTACATAGTATTGCAAAATATGTTCAATTTTGTCTATCTGAAGGAACTTATGTAAATATAATCCCGGTCGAAAAGCGATTTGACATTTGGAGATATTTCCTCATTAGAAACATCAGTTGTTTCTATGCATATTTTTAATTTTAGATAAGAATTGTAGCTATGGGGAATATTGATATACATGAAAAAGGTAATAATCTAAAAAACTAAATTGAATTATTAATGAAAAAATATCTTTTTAGTTGAATTAAGTTTTCGATTACATGCTCAATATCCTGTTGTTATTGAATTTGATGTTTATCCAATTGATATTTATCGACAAAAAACAGATGATGATTTTATTGGAACATTGAATATATATCAAATAAATACACATAGTATCACTCTTGGATCAACGAGTAGTACACTTGTAAGTCAAATTTATAGAAGACAATATCATATACAAAACGAATTTTATTTAATCCTAATAGTACTAGCTGGGATCACTTTGATCCTTAACGAAAAACTGAAATTTGGTAGTTTTCTTGTTTTTGAAGGCTAATGATGCAACCTACAAGATGAATCGTATTAGTATTTAACTAGTGGGACATGCCACTGATTTTCAAAAAACTACCAAATACTTCTACTGACTTTTCAGTTATATTTTGAGAGAAATTAAAAATGCTCCCGACTGGTATTACAAGGGTTAAATTCTAATATAATAATATCTAGACAGCAGCTGTTGTTTCTTCAAGAACATCATCCGGTTCAAAAGATATTGAGATATCTGATGGTTTACCAATTAATTCATCTCCTCGACCGTCCATCAATGGACCTGAAACGATAAGTAATATTGATACTGCTATTGGTCGAACCGGTTTTGAACGACTCTCAATTCGTGATCTTAATGAAGCAAATCTTGTATGTGCAATTCGTATTCGTCTACCTAAAGCTACTTTTCAATTACCATCTACACAATCAAACAAGATACCATTTATGGTACCAGATTATTTTAAAGTAAGCATATTCATCTGATTTTTCCCCTTTTTTACTTTCTCTGAATTGACAGAGCGTCCTAGAAGCATTAACTGAAGGTAAACGTGAATTTGCCGAAGCACTTAATATACATCCAGCTCTAATGAATTCACTTCTAACTTCTTTAACATCACAACAACAACAACAACAACGAGAAAATTATTCTCAATCAAGTACATCATTATATGAAAATTCTAAAATAAATATAATAAAAGATAATAATACAAAATTTGAAAATGAAACATTATTAAATTGGTTAAAACGACAAAGTGCATTTAAAATAGATAAAATTAAAGACAATATTATTTCAGCATTAATACATATTGGTCGTGTTGATTTAGCATATATATTCAAAATTGAAAATTTAAGAAATAAATGTGAAAGTCTATGATAATTAATTATATCTTATACTAGATAAAAGAGTCTATCCATTAATTCCATCGATATTGATATGAGTATTTTTCATATGATCTGTGGTCTGCTGTAACCGATTGGTGTTATATTAGACATTTATTTCTCAGCTACACTTGGTACATAAGCACACTTTCGGAAAGAAGATTTTAATTTATCTGAACTTGAAAAATATTAATTAAGAAAACTGTCGAAGCATTTTGGGTGCAATGATCAAAAATAATATAGATGTCGCTAAATTTGGATAGGCTACTCTAGTGGTTCACTATGACATTCGCTCATATAATGGTAATTATTAGAGCAGCTAGCTTTTACTTTTCATCTTTAACTGAATGTTAATGATATGAGAACATTATAATATTGCTTCTTAAAAGATAACGCAAAATGGTTTAATTACGAGTCATCTTTTCTTTTTTTATTTTTATTTATTAAAATATAAATATATACAATTAAAAAGAATCACAGTCCTCTGACTCGCTTTGGCTTGTTGATGAAACCTAAAAATTAAACAAGCTTTAGTCTTCGATTTGATGATAAATAGAATATCTTCTTACAGAATCATTTAATTCATTTAAGATAGATGATACGTCGCTGTCATCTTCTTCGTTATCAGAATCATGATCAAATGTTGTTGAGATGAAGGTTGTTTGGCGTGAAGAAAAATTAGTTTTATTTACTGGTGGCTTTTATAATAATAAAAACAGAAAAAGACAAGAAATATATTTAGAAAAGCATTATGTAATTTACCCAGCATTACTTTTTGTGAATCATAGGTAGAATTTTGGTTTAACCTTCGATTTGGACAATTAACAGGACATTGACAAAAAATAGTGCATGGTAATTGGTTAAGAATACATATACACCTGGTGCACTGTTCTTTATGTTTTCCACAACAAGACAGTTGACGATCAGTAGGCATTGGCAATTTAGATATCCATTTAATTTTCAAACGACCATCTACTATTTGAAACCCACTATCTTCCAACTTAGGATAATTAATATAACATCAGGTGCCTGTAACCATATTTGAAGTTGTCTTGATACACGTAAGCAATGATGGAATAAAGCGTCGTGTGTTGGTGGTAATAATGTACTAATTGTTATTTTATTATGTTGTAAAGCAGTCATAGCCATATCAGCTCGTAATTCATCAATTGAAGCATAATTTTGATTAACATGATTATATGTTCTTATATTTGATGTTGTATTTAATGATTGACTACGACGTCGATTAGAAGAAAAGCATCGAATAAATAGTAATTCTATAGCAGCAATCTATAACATAAAAATATTAAAGCAAATATAGTAGAAGAAGATAGATGTTTTTAAAAACTAAGAATTAATACTTTCATAAATGCAGTACTTCTTACAAACTAGTGGCGTTTCTCTTATTGTAGAATTTCATATTTATCATATTTTGTCGATAATCATCACAGTTATTTAAATAATAAACTAGAAAGAATTGTAGACTTCTTCTGTATGGTACACTTACATCTTCCTTGTTGGTAGGTAAAACAGTGATCTTTTTCAGATCATTAAAATCATTTGGAGAGTCAAAAAGTATTTGGATAAATGTACGTTTACTAATATTACGAGTAAAAGAACATGTAGATCTGTTTGATGAATAGAATAATAACCAAATTGAAGTTTTGGTTCAGCATCACTTGTTACAAGATGTAAAGGTTGCATCCTATTTCTAGTGGTTTTTAAGCAAATATTGCAATGAGCTGACATAACAAACAATAAAAATCGAGAAAATTATAATGGTTTAGACTTATCATTGGCGCTTCTTTACCATACGTTGCCAAGCACTTCACCTCTATTCAATGAGTTCATAGTAAAAAAAAGATTCACCCAATATATATATATATTTTCGCAATAATTTCAACTATGCTATTTATTAAAATTAGATTTATTATACAGAACATGTTCATATTTCAGAGTGCATAAGTGTGTTAAAATATTCGATATCAAGAAATAAGCGCTGAATCATCATACTCTAGGCTACAGATCAATACAAAATTGTATATATTCATCCATTTTTTGTTTTCGTTTATCTCATAACCTCTTTATAAGTTTAATATCCTTTCAATAGATGTCTCTTATTTGAAATCTTTTTTTGACAATGACAGAAATAACTAAGCAACGGCAGAAAAGATATAAAATTCATGAATGACATACATATTAGAAAAAAGTAAGAATAAAAAAGATGGCTAATTTACCATCGTGGCTTGTTGAAAGTCGAGAAAATGTTTTAAAAACACAGGTCTTTTATTTATTTTTTATTTTTTCATATTAATTATTCATTATTAGGAATGGCATAATTTAACAACAAATATTTATGATGCTGTTGATCAACATTTAGCACAAAGTCATGTACAATATTTTACTGATTTATCTGATGCAGAAAAAAGTCTTGTACTTGAACGAGCTGCACGAAGTTTAAAAGGAACTACAAATGGTGCACGTATGTGTTTTTATTTATTTATTTTCTTTTTTTTATAATAAATTATTTTATATTTAGCAACACCATATGATAATCTTAATAAACGAGTATCAGATTTACTTGATAAAGGTGTTAATAATGATGTATCTCGATCATTAATGAAAGATGATCCATTAGAAACTAAAACTGATATTATTTTGAATAAAGTATGTGAAGGTATTGTTGGTCTTTTACGTAAATGGCCAGATCAAAAATATAAATTACATGCTTTTCTTAATCAACCATTACCACAACCAATACGTTTTGTTGGTTGGCATCTTTATTTATCCAATATAAATCGTATGTTATATTAAAAAATCATTTAAAAATAAAAATAAAGAAAACCTATTATTTTAGATCGTCAAAAATTTATTAATGATTTAGCAAATAATCCTCGAAGTATATTATCACCAATGGATGCAGAAATTCAACGTAATTGTGATAGTCTGGTTCCAACATTACCTTTAGCACCTGATATGATAGATTCAAAAGGTTAGTTTTTTATCTTATTCTATCAAAAAAAATTTTTTATGATTAAATATTTTTATTTCTTAGGAAATATGAGTGCAATGAAAGCAATTCTTTCTTATCATCATTCTATGCTTGGAAATAAACGTGATTTAGGGGATTCAGAATATTATTATGCTATACCAATCGTACTTTCATACTATCCACCATTATCAAGGTAAAAAAAGAAATGTCCTTTGATTATTTTTATTACGTCTTTAAAAAAAAAATTTAATGTAAATAGAAAACAAATCTATTTAGCACTGTTGAGTTTCATCTTAATAAGCTGTAAGTCATCACATAGAATTATTTTATATTTGCCACATTGTTTGAATTTGAAATTCGATTAAATTCATATATTTTTGTTATTTATTTTCTTATTTTATTAATGATTAGATCAGAGAAACCTTATGAAAAACCACTTTCATTTTTAATTGAAATGTATCGAACATTTTTGGATACAATGCCACCAATATTACATGATATTTATTTAAATGTAATTATTTTAATTTTATAGCTTTTTGTTTTTCAAATATTAAAATATGTATTTTATAATAGTCTTCTACATATGAACTTGAACCATGGTTTCATAAAGTTGAATTTCATTTAAAAGAAATTGATCGACCTGTTTATAATCATATGCGATCTATACTTTATCCACCAGGTTTGTTTTACAAGAATTTTTTTTTTCTATTCTAATTATTAAAATTTTAAGATACACATATGACTACAACTGATGATCCGTATGTATTGGTTTTATTAAAAAAATGTTGTTATCCATGGTTCAAGTATATGTTTGTTGGTAAGTATTTTAGATTTACTTCCATCGGAAGAATGATCTTGAAACTGGAAAATTCTACTTTCATTACTTTTACTAGTTAAAAGATCGAAAAAAATATAATAACAATTTGCTAAAGACTTTTCACTAGCAATCATAATTGACCACAAACTTCTTACTTTTAAATAATCGTGACTATTTGTTTCGGGATACACTATCTACTGCAAAGTAGTATAAACTCGTTGAGTATGAAAAGTATTAAGAAAATTTTTTGAAATAGAGGTGAAGGTAATTTTTGTTAATTAGATAAGTTCTCTTTTCTTTGAATATGTGTTCCCATGTGTTCAACTGCGGTCAAACTGCGACGCAGTTTCAGCATTTTCTAAATAAATAAAAAATGAATAAATAAATTTAAACAATTGATAAGTTAATAAAAATTAATAAATTGATAAAAATTAATAAATCAACAATTAACCAATTAACTAATTAAATTCAATAAATTAGTAATCATTAAATAATTAATAATTCATCATTTAATACACCATGGCATTGATTTCTTTTTTTGGGAAAAAAATGATGTATCCTTCTCATTGTAAAAAGTTAAAATGAGATAGAATGCTTGTGACAGTTCCTTTTATACCCTCATGCGTCAATCGAAGCTACGACGACTGCGTCGCAGATGCGAACGCAACTACGCCGCAGTTAAGTGCACTGCGGACACTGTGTCGCAGTTAAGCGCAACTGCGGAGACTGCGTCGCAGTTGTCAAAAAAATGGTGCCATGGGTGCCCTTAGTTTAATAATATAGTTTCAAAGATTGTGTGTATAACAAAGTTTTATTATGAGCATTAGTAACTTCCATCAATCATCAATCTATATTTAGGTTGTCTTACAACGGATCCGTTATTGTTTGTTTGGGATCAGTATTTAATAACAAGTGATGTACCTAAATTTCATAATGAATTGATTCCAGCAATTGCTGCAGCAATGATTATAACATTACGAGATTTTTTATTAAAATGTAAAATGGTTCGTTAATTATATTTTCAAAAAAAAGCATGAAGATATTATTTTTTTTCTTTTATAGACATCGGAATTGGAAACAGTTTTACAACAAAAAACCAATATTATCATAACACGTCAATTACAATCGGTTATTGTTCGATTTTTCTTGCCTGATTTTAAAAATCGAATAGCTCGATCTGATTTTGGACCAGTTATTGATCCAACTGAAGGTTTGTGTAAAGAAAACTATTGAATAAAATTGATTATAGATTATTCTTAGGACGTCAATGGACGGGTTTTAATAAAGATCATGTTCCACAAGCAGCTAATCGACCAGAACAACGACTTACTGAACGAGAAAGAAATGAACAGTAAAAGATTTTTTTCTACTCTAACTATTTATTTTTTTCATTTCTTAAATCTAGAGCTCTTCAACTCGAAAGACGATTACGAGAAGTAAATTATAAAAAATATATTTCTTTTAAATCGTTCATTTATAATTTATCATACTATAGGAAATGACTAAACGACAAGAAACAGAACGAACATTACAATCAAAGATTGATCAACTTCAACGTGAAATTGATCACATGAAATATGCTGCCGTTCCTCTAACAACAGCACAACCTTATCGTGCACCGACACCAGCTGAACGATATGTTGTTAATCCTCGATCACGAGTAAAAAATATATAAACTTGAAATATTATTAAAACTAACTAATCATTTATTCTATATAGCCTATTACACCATTAAAAGAGACACCAAAACGGCAACAAGTTAACAGTCCAGTTCATGATCTTCTTCGTAAGATAGTACAAACATGCAATCGAGGTATTAATACCTTTTTTTTTTCTAACAATGATTTCACTATTTCAACTTGTCTATTATTTTTTTAGTGGCACATGGTGAAGGAAAAAATAGTGTGGCACTCAATGAACAAACAAAAAATGATATACGAGTTCATAAACTCGATTTAAAAATGGCTGAACGACAAGTTATTGGTCGAACATTACGTATGGATGAATGGAATGATTTACCAGAAGCACAAAAAGAAGCTTATAGTCAACAAATGCTTGAAGCTGTCAAAGTGCGTATTCAAAGCCGTTATACTGCTGGACGTAAATGATAATTAAACCAAAGATAAAACAACTAAAGCTTTTTCGCGTTTATATAGAATTATATATTCTGATAAAATAAATCATTTTATATCTTTAAAAGTACATATATCTATATCTAATGTTTTTCTTCCTACAAGACGAGTTCTATTTATTATATTAACAGTTAAATTCTAACAATCAAATGAATGAAATTACAGCAATAAATTATTGAATACATAAGGATTATACAACTTTGATTAATTTCAAGTCGTAAATAAATCATTGGTAAATATTTGATAACCCTTTCAATTGCTTTTCTTTAGCATAATATAAGTAATGACTACTCAAGGTTTTTTAATTCTCTTTTTGCATATTTTATTTGAATACTTTAATTCTTATTAGCAATATGTTCTACCATTATTTTTATGATTTATTTTGAATAATATATACTATCGTTATACGTGTACCTTGTGCTATTTCATTTGTTATTGTATAGTTCTTTAGCTTTTAATATAGTAATTTATTTTATTATATTTAATGCAGATCATAATCATTGATTTTATGTTGGATAGGATATTCAAAATTTTCAGTTATTCAGATGTTGATATGAATGTCAGTTCTTATAAAAATTGGATCATTTATTTTTACATAGTAGACAAAATATGTTTATATCTATAATGAAAAGTAAAGATCTTCAAAAGATTTTACTTTCAAAGTACCATGACGGGGATACTTCAATAGAGATCGATCGTGATTTATATGGTAGGATTGGTTTAAGAACAATCGAACGATGATATATCGATCTAGCTCTATTACATTATCAAGTCCATCAGATTGTTCATGTTTTGTCAGAACACAAAGAAATATTCAGAAAGTAAAAATCCGTTTATGCCGAAAGAAAATCATGAGAATTTTCTTTCCGACTGAGAAGTTTTTTTTGACATTGACGGCGTCTATCAGGTCTGTAGAATCTGCTGTAGTTTTCCTGCAGCACACAAAAAAATTTGAAAAATCTCTCCAACTTTCAGAAACGTACTAGTCAAAATATCTTTCTGTCAGAAATATGTATTAAAGAAAATAATTCTGTTCTTTTCTCGATTCATGAGATTTAATCCGATGGTAATGGTAATTTTGCTGCTTCTTGCCATCTGAATCGACTGATGACTAATGATTCGAACCTTATCAACTTCCATAGATGATACTGTTCAGATTTTTTGTGAAAGTATCAGCGTTTATTTTTGGTTTTTAATTGACTGAAGCATTCTAATATGATATTGATTTTGCATTGGCGAAAGTTCGGACTGGTGTATGAATGCTTTTTAAAAACTGATTTAAATAGCAGTTTTAGATCTAATTGATAAATACTTATTTCTATCTTATGCTTACTTTTTCTTTTTGTCGCTTTAATTTTCGTGCATACATGACGCGTATAACGTACATACGTCTTTGGTTCCTATCTTCTCTCTTGTGTCCGGGTATCTCTCCAAACATTTTGTCTTTTATCCTCGGTTCAATATATTTTCCAGCTGTGCAGAATATGCCAATCTGCGCGTGCGTGACCGGGGAAATTTATTATTTTGGTGAAAGATTCTGCACCTCTTATATTTTCCCGAGAAGTTCGTTTTTCTCAGCATTGTCACTGCAAGCTACGAGTAGATTCTTCACTTCTGGAGGTGAATGTCTACTATTATAGTCAATCCTAATAAACTTAAAAGAAATCAAATTCTATTAATGATTAATTTAACGTTGTGTGTTCTTCAATTACATGACATATATGTATTAATAATAACCATATTGGTAAAAGACGAAAAATAAAATAAAATAAATATATAATACAAAAACAGAAATAGTATTAGATACATAATAATAATACAAATCTTCAACAATTATTTAACTACCACTATCATACCCAGTAACAATAATTGATGGTGAACCAACTGCTATTCTATTATCTCGTCGAACAACACCTATAGATTGTTGAACAAGTATTGATGGAGATGATAATAAATCATTTTTATCTTTATCTTGTTCAACATCATCAGCAAGATGTAAAGATGGATAATATGGTAAAGTATTTTGACGTATATTTGTTTGTATTGAATTATGTTGACGTTGTTTAATTATCGCTGTTCGAGATGGTTTTTGTACATTATTATTATTAATCATTATTGTTTCATCGAATGTTTTTTGTCGAATACGATGATGATGATGACGTCCTGGAGATTCTCTATATGAAATAACATTACTACTATTAGTATTATTATTATCTTGTGTAAGAAATTCATTAATAACACGATTTGTTTTTTCATCAATATTATAATCATTTATTAGTTGCATTGGATGGCTTGATGTACTTGAACCTAAACTTGATGTTGTTGTATCACGAACCATACTAAATTTTAATCGATTTTTTGTTATATTTGTAGGAAGTATTGGATTCATTGTCGATGTTTTTGTTGAATTTAATATTGGTAAATTATTAGATGGTATTGGATGATCAAATGAAATTGAACCACGTTTAGAACGAAATGCTGCTATTTGTGGACTAATAGTAACAGGTGGTGTTACTGAAGATGGTGATCGTTGAAAAATATGACGAGAATCTCTAAGATTAGGCAATGGTGTATAATGTAGAAGACCATCACTATTAGATGATAAATGAATATTATCATTAAGTTCATTTGAATGAATTATCGATTGTTTTGCAAAAGATTCTATAATAAAATAAAATTATTGTATGGGGATGTTTAATATATTAATGTGGTTTGTTTTTTTTTTGTTACCTAAAACTTCCGTTTCATCAGATTTTGATCGATGAAGATCAATATGTCGAACCTGTAATGTTGATGATGATGGCTTTTGAACATTTCCTTCATTTACCTAATATAAAATATAAATGAAAATTGATTTGTTCTAAAATTAGATTATATACTTGATGAATAATTGTTGATGATAATGGATATTCATCTGTTGGTAGAGGAACATTTGTTGTAGCATGACGTTTTTCTTTACTAAATTCTCGTCGTTTTTTACTTGCTGTTCGATTAAATGATGATGATGTAACAAGATTATTATTTAATAAATTTGAATTTGGTGATAATAAATAATTAATTGAATTTATTCTATAACGATCATCAAGTGGAATATTTGTTGATAAACTACGTTGTTGCATCATATTTGAATTACGTCTTGAAAAAAAAAATTAAAAATAAAGATAAAGAAAATTCGTTTTTTATACTGATTATTATTTGATATTTGTTGTTGATTTAAATCTTCTTCAAGATCTTTAATATCAATACTTGTTTGTTCTTGTTGTGTACGTGATTCTCCTCCCATATAAATAACACTTTCACCTCCATCAGCTGACATCCAATCTAAACTAAATGTATGATTTTGACTATTTTGACTTTCTAATGATTTATAACCACTATCATCTGGTTGTGTTAATGATTGTTGTTGTTGTTGTTGTCGATCATGTAAAAATCTCTGATTAATATCAGGTAATGTATATTCATTTCCAGATGATTCAATAGATGTAAAATGATCATTTTGTCCACGACTACTTGTATCTGATTGCATATCGAAATCAGTTTCAAGACTTCGATCAAAACTTGAATTTTCACTTTTTGAATTAAAATTATTTAATAAACTTGAAAAATCAGTTGATTTTATTGTTGATGATGTATTATTATTATTTTCATCATTTAAACTTATTTGATTATTAAGTAATTGTTGTTCTCGTTTAGCATTTGATTGATTAATACAACTACGACGTTTTTCAAATGTACGTCGTAATGCTTGACGACGTACTTCAGGTGGTGGTAAAAGTAAATTTGATGAACTTTTACGACGATATTGATATTTTGATAGATCATCATCAATATCACCAATATTTGTTTTATTTATTGTATGATGAATAGCCATAGCTCCAGCAGAATCAATTGATGTTGATGTTAATAAATCAGGTGAAAGATCTTCTGGAGATGTTCGATCTAATTGATGTTGTTCTTCAAATTCATATGATTGACGTAAACGCCAAAGATCTTGAGATGCTAGAAGAAGAATATTATTATTTTTATTATTATTTAATGATTAAGTATACCTTTACGATTAGTATCTTGTTGATATCCATCCTAAATAAATATATAGATTTTGTTTTGTTTTTCTCAAATATAATATTTACCAATTGAGATAATTGAACAGCTTGAACAAGTTCACTCATATTAGGAATTTTAATAATAATTGGTGGTGGAGCTACAGGTGATGGTAATTGATGTTCTTCAGCACATTCATAAGATTTAGTTCGACGATTAATTACAGTATTTGATGATTGATTAACAGGTCGTAAAAGATGAACAGCATCAAAACTTCGAGATTGTTTATCAACTGTTGAATTATTTGATGGTGATGATGAATGTTCAAGTGAACGTGAATGTTCATGTTCTCGTTGAACAATTGATGAACGAATTTTTGATGTTTGATCTAGAAGAAAGAATAATTCATTTATTATTATTATAATTTTTTGTTTTTTACCAGATGGATCAAGTTCAACAGTAATATCTTTTTTTTCAATAGCAGAATTTTTTCGACTTATTATAGGTGTTGGTGGTGATAAATGTTGTGAACCAGGTGGAGTATTTGTTGGTGTATTACCAACAACAGAAAGACTTGAACCACGTGGTGTAAAAAAAATTTCTTGTTGTGTTGATATTGCAGGTGATGGTGTTGAAAGTTGTTGTTGTTGTTGTTGTTGATTATTATTATAAGAACGATAAGTTAAAGTAACATCAAAACTACTTTGACGATAAGGTGATAAAGATGATGTTGGTGATGGACGTGTATCAGCATTAAGTGAAAGACCTTTTTCAAGACGTGGACTTTCAGATTTCTTATATGTAATTACGGAATTATTTGAATTTTGTCGAACATAACATCGCGGATCAACTTGTAAATATTGTTCACCGGGTTCATCATCAGCTGATATATTTCTATATAAGATTATTTTATTTAAATAAGATTTAGTGTATTTAAACTTACGAATCATGTTGATTGTTACCTATTAAATATAAAAAGAATAATTATAATTAATCCTTCATTTAGAGTTTTGTAAGTACATGAATTAAAGCTTTTAATATATTTAAAAAAACTTGGAATTAGTTTTTCTTTACCAGAATATTTCAAAACAATTGAAAATAATGTTAGAATAAAAAAAAAATTTAATCAAATTCTTTCTAAAAGAATAATGTTAACCATTATGATTGCTTACAGTTAAATTGTTAAAAGAAAGGAAATTAGAATTTTTTTTGCATCAATTCTTGTTGCTAAAGCTTTTCAAAATAGAATATATCATGAATACAATATGTTTTTCTAGTTAGACATGTTCTTTTTCGTGCTAAAATTCTACGGAATATTTTCATTGGAAAAATCTAATGTAATTGAATATATGCACTGTGTTAATTATATTCTATTAGTGTAAGAACGAGTTTTTGTTTGTCATCAAAGAAGAAACACTAAAATGACCTATAAATGGCTTCTTTTTTTAATGAATTATTCAGGTGAAGATTGATAAAATGTTAAAACAACGGAAGTAAAATATTGTGCATAGTAAATTTCGATATAACTATTTTATTTTATTTTAGTATAATTCTTGACATTTCTGACTTTCATAAATACCTGATGATACTGGTTTTGAACTGGGTATTTGCCATTGATTTCTATGAACATAAAAAAAGAAAAGAGTTTTTATAGATAAATAAAATGAATTATTGATATTTTTATACTCTGGTAATTGATATCGATCAAGTGGATTTGATCGACGTGGTTCAAGTCTAGAAAATTCTCGTGTACCACATTGATATAAATGAGTTCTATCTCGATATGTTGCTTGATTTAATGTTTCGTACAAAATTTTCATTTGTTCGGCTTCTCTAGAATTTATATATATATATATATATATGGATAAAGATTTTGTATAAGAAAATTTTTACCTCAAACTTTTTCGATTTAAACAATATTTGCATAGTAATAAAATCGAAAAAACAATGAGAAGACCACCGACAATACCCGTTATAAGTACAAAGAATGCCAGACTTATTTAATTAAAATATATGTTCAGATATTCTGAATAAATAAAAAAAAACGAAAGGACATTATCTTTCTTTAACATCAAACTAATTGTTTTCGTGATCATAAGGGCAAAAAACTAATTAATAGAAGTATTTTGTTATTTGTAAGATTTTTTCTTTTTCTTAGATGAATACTCATTTTCATTGTTAACAACAAAATGAGTTTTTACATCTAAAGATAATCACTGTTCAATACTTATAATGACAGTCAATGTCCTTGCCTTTTTTTGTTTTCTTCATACGTCATTATTATTTACTGTTCAATAATAAATAGAAGAAAAATTCTCATGTAGAAAATTGAATAATAATTTTTATTTACGTCAATAGATTAAAATATATTACAAAAAAAAAACTAAATTTATGCTTGATTCATACAACATAATTTTACATGTGTCTAAACCAGTAGTATGTCGATGATCTCTATTCAATTTCTAAGATGAACGACGTTTAGAAAAGTAGTGAGAGAGAGAGAGAGAGAGCTTTTTTCCTGTTTCTTTCTTTTTTCTTTTTCTCGGCTTCGCAGTTTCTTTCGCTCCTTTTTTCTTTTTTTGTGTTGTACTAATAGAGGAGGGTCTTGTAAGTAATGAATTTTCTTTCATGTGTCACACCGTTTAAAATACTAGTAAAGTAATCATAATAGTAATAACAGGCAAAACAAAAAAAGAAAATATTATTCACAAGACTAAATTACTTATAAAAGAAAAACTAACATTACTTGTTAAATTATGAATTTATTTAAAATATTTCAAAAAAAACATGAATTTATCTCATATGTCATCTATTTATGATTACATGCATGACACATTTACAATTCAGTGTAAACAGATGCTTCGGCAGCTGTATAATTATAAATCTCTATAGAAAATACAATAACTCAAACAAAACAAATGTTAAATAGATTCTCATGAGATTTTATTCTTTATTATACAAAATGACAATAAAGAATCTAAACATATTAATAGATTTGTTTTTATAAATTGAATAAATAATTTGACTACCTATAAATTCTTTTATTCACAAATATTTATGCATTAAATAAAGTTATTCAATATGCATAATCATGAATACATACTAAATAGTTCTTAGAATTTATTTGTTTTTATTTGAATGCTAATATATATATTGAGTGGAAGAATGACTGCTTGATGTATTTTTATATAAAAGAAAATGAACGAGTGTATGAGTGTCTATATTCTTTCATTGACAATGCCCCATCATTACTAATGTCGGCTGTTTTCTAACACGCGACAATGATGAAAATATGCTTCTCCATAGGGTTAACTAAAAAAAATCTATAAGAGCCTATTGGCAGCATTAGAAAAAAAAAAAAAAACGGAATCTTTTTCATTTCAATTTCTCTCTTGATTACAAATATACGTTATCTATATTTTATGACTTCATATGCGTGACTTCTAATCGATAGGCATCTTAATCAACTTATTTTAAATTCCTTTGATCGGCGACATTTTCAATAGGAAAATTCAAGATTATAATATACTGTTCATTATACACATATAGATAGATTGAAAAATTAAGAAAGAATTTCTTTTTTTTTCTCATTAAAAACGCACACGCTTACACGCACATAAAACTAAATATAAGTGTTATATAAACTTTGCTACCTTCTTTATTCCTATTATGTCAGGAAATTGATTATCAGCACATTTAAAGATCTACTCACTTCACATACAATCTTATCTATTCATTTAACATATAATACTATTTCTTACTTCTTTCAATGCATTCATCTATCGATGTAGGTACTATTTACTAGGAAAAAAAAGAATCTCTAGAGATTTTTCTTCTGTTCTACTATGCTCAAAAGGTTATACATTTGAATATCGAACGGCAAATTTTCTTCATTATATAGAATAAAGTCAACAAAACTAAGCAGACGCGTGTTTCTCTTATTGACGAACATATATATATAAAAACAAAAAAAAACAAAAGTATTCTATAATTAATATGAACATTCACAATTCTAGTTAATAATTCAACTATATGTCAAAAAAAACAACGAGAAGCCAAATAAAAATGATTATTCTACATGCTTTAGAATGGATTAAAAATTATTCGATATAAAACTTAAATATATTTATTATTTTCTCAAACTATAAAAATTCAAAATAAGTGTACTTTTTATCATCATCGTCGTCAAATTTCTTCTTCCTTTTTTTTTCTATCTGCTCATTTTCTATATTACGTCTCCAGTTATTTTCTTTTTTTTTGCTATGCTTGTCAATGACAATAGAACTTTGACAACAGAAATAAAAAATATTATATTCACACCTTACATCGCGTGTTTATTACACTTCTATTGTATTCAGTTTATTGTACCATATAGAAAATTATAGTATGAAATAGCAAAAAAAGAACTAGAATATAAACATATACAGTCATAAATTTTATATAATATTGAACAAAAGAAAACATTTCTTTTTTTTAGAAATAAATTATTATGGAAATGACGTTAGTTTAGAATACTTTTTCTGTCTACATGATATAAAGTGACACATAAATGATGAAAAATTTTAGATAATTTAGTAGAATTAGTATCATTCTAAATTTTTCAAACTATTAAACTACATAATAAATCTTTGATAATTATTCATAAATATTGTTATATATTTTTATTATATTAAACAAAACAAATATACAATGTCATTCTGATCTTATTTGATTAATATATGTGAAAGAAATAATATTTGTTACAATCTATCTCAATGACATGTCGAAATAGATCCTGGAACACTTGAAAAAAAAATTTTTTTATTATATATATATATTATTTTGTAAATATTATAGAAAAGTGGATCTACACTATTGAACAAAATGATATTTCATATATAATATATTAGCAAGCAAAAAAGACTTAAAATGTCGTCTATTATTATTATTAGTTTTTTTTTTTTAGACATCATCAATATGACATAGATTGACTGAAGTATACTCTATAATGTGAACGTAACTATCCATTAAAATAGAAGAGAATGTAACACTCGATATTGGTCGAGGTAAAGAAAGAAATAATGTGTTATCTTCTATTTCTATACTGCTTGATAAACGGTAGAGAAAGAGAAGGAGGAAAATCTTGTAGATAATAACGTAGAAAAATGATTATTTATGTATATGTTCTTTTCTTCCTTTTCTGTACATATAAGTATATGTTTGAGATTGTATGTGAACACTTATATCTGTTCTTCTTCTTGACTTTTTGCTGTTCTTTATGATAACCTATTCTTTCTCATATAAGTTAGTTTCTAAAAAGAGAAAAAATAAAGATATACGACGATGCTGTTTGATCTGTTAATAACAAAGATGGGTTAACTATTATCATTTTTATCATAGATTCAATTGTCCAGATTGATTGAGAGATTAATGAACTAATAAGAAAAAGAATAATTCTTATTATTTGGTAAGTTTTATTATCTTTTAATCAATAGAAATCTTTATATTATTTTATAATATATCTCGATTATTTATTTAATCAAGATGAATAATTATTTGTAAATGATGTGTAATAATAGTAAAAGATAAAATATGATAACATATGCATATCTATCACTGACATTGTATTGAACAAATAAATGAATACAGATATATATATAATACTATCATCCCATAATAACCTTCGAACATTCTATCATAAAGAGTATATATTAGATTGATAGATTGGGCATAACTCATTGTTCTTCTTCTTCTCTATTTTTCTTTTCCCTTACATTTTTATATGTGTGACAATAGTTACGAGTAACTATTGATGATGCATATATACAATGCACGTGCTGCGAAAACTCACCGGTTGTCTATCGTCAACAACTTGTGATAGTGATGAAACTCAGCAACATAAAGAAAATAGATCTTCAACAATTAGTATATTGTCTCAATTATCCGTTATTCAAGATATAACAGTAGAGAACAAGGTTAATCGTATGATTAAACCTCGAGTTAGCCAACAAACAACAATGATAAGTCTAGGGTAAGTTTAAATTATTAAATATAAAAATAAATTATTTTCGATCTACGAAAGAATATTAAAAAAAAAATAAAGTTAATAATAACTAATACAATTTTACAATTACCTAAATTTTTAAATCTATTAGTAAATGCTTAGTATAGGTGTTAATCCTTGAGATTTGATGGATTTCTTGTGTATTATACTATGTTATATTCCATTTGTTATATATTCAATACAATCACATATATCTCTATTTACGGACTTTGAAAGATTTTCTTTCATCTTCTTTATGTCCTAATAAATACAATATAGTTCACATATCTCTTGAGTGTGGGTACGTGTTTTTGATTCTATTTTCTTTACTTAAAGGGGGTAGAATATGATGACAAAATCTATCATCTCAAATAGTCTATGTGCGTGCGTATGGATATACACATATACGTGCAAGTAAAGAAAAATGCGTAGTACAGTCTTATGTATATATAATATACTTATATATAATTACATGTAAAGTGTACGAGAAAGCAAGAGAAAATATTGACGATGGCTAACACTAAAAAAAATACAGATCGATGGTTATCATTAGAAAAACCAATGTTAAATATTACACAATCTAGAAATAGTGGAACACCATTGATGGAATTAAGTACAAAATTATCTACTAATAATAGATTGCATAATGATGAGTAAGTGAAAATTTTACTAAATATTCACTTTATTGAAATTAAATGAGAGAAAAATCTTATAGAAATAAAATATATTCTTTGTTTTTCAACAAAAAATTAATTCTATCAAACATCATCATACTTAGGATAATATAACCTTGCATATTTATGACGGAATATGCATGTGTATATTTTGTATAGAGAAAAATCTATATTGCTGCCATACTGTTGTATAAACTCTATATGATAGATATATTCTGTATTGGCGGGTTGGGCTCACCGAATGATTATTAACGATTTCTAATAACAACGTATATGCATACTCGCCTCATCATATGTCAAATAAATAAGAGTACCAGCGTCATTGTATATATCATCCAAAAAAAGGGAACAGGCCGCAAGCTCAAATAGAAAAAAGAGAGAAAAGAACGATGAGAGAAAAGGAATAAAAAGTGATAAAGGCTATGTTTCTTATTGCTAGCAGGCAAAAATACGGATGATTATTGGAAAAAAAACATGTGTTTGTGATCTATTTAGAACGTTGACTACAAAAAGTGACGATAGTCATTATTTGCACTTGCCGGAAAATAATTCATCAATACGAGTAACACCAACACCATCAGAAAATATGACACAACAAGTACTTCGACTTGCTGAAAAGATCAATGATCAATATTTAACGTGTAAAATATGTTTGGTATGAAATAGGAAAAAAAGAAATTAATAAATTTTATTAATTAACTACAATATTATTCATTCTTCTTCTTCTTCTTTCGTTTCAGGAACCATTTAAAGAACCAAAATGTTTAACTTGTTTACATACATTCTGCGAAGAATGTATCGAAAATCATGTATCTGCTCAAAGGTAAAATTAGTCATTTTTTATGTTATTTCAAAACAAACTTTTTGTCAATTTTCCAATTTGTATTTTTATTGATCTTGAAAATTAAAATAGCCATTAATTATTTAGATCCTACAAATATAGTGATTATCGTGAATTCGCTTGTCCAATATGTCGAAAAAAGACAGCAATACCATCAGGTGGTGTACACAAATTGCCAGATAATTTTCTTATAGCTGGTTTATCTGAAATGATTTCTCAAAAAAGTGTTGGATCAAATAGTTCAATAAAAACATCAACAAATTGTGAAATATGTAAAACAGTTCATGATCGTGAACGTGAAGCAACATCACGTTGTCTTGAATGTCAAAAATTTCTTTGTCGTCATTGTGTACAAGCACATCAAAATATAACAATTACACGTGATCATTCAATATATGAATTAGAAATTGAAAAAGATATTTTATGCAAAGTAAAAAAGAAATTTTTGTTTTTTGTTCTATTACTTTTTTTTTCTTCCTTTTAAAAGCATCATCTAACAGAATTTGTTCGTTATTATTGTGAACAATGTGAATTATGTATTTGTATTGCTTGTACATATGCTGATCATCGTGATCATGAATTAACAGACTTTCATACAGCTGCTGCTAATCATAAAGCATATATTATAGATTGTCTAGAAAATTGTAAAACACGTATGAATGAATTAGAAGCTTATTTAAATGTAATACGTCAATGTGATGCTAATATAGCACAAATTGAATCAAGTATACATGCATTAGCAACAACATTTGAAAAATCTTTACGTATTAAAGAACAAGAACTTGTTCAACAAATATCAAAATTATATGGTGATGAAACAGATGATTTTATTAAACGTCGAGAAGAATTAGATGAATTTTATGAACAAATTAAAAATACATGTTCATTAACAGAAATTGTTATTCATGGAAAAGATATTGAATTATTATTAGTTAAAAAACAATTATTAGAAAAATTTCAAGAACTTGAATCTGTTGAACTTGATCCATTACCAAATAATCTTAATATGCATATTAAATTTCATCCTGGACAATTAAATTTAGGTACATTACGAATTTGTGAAATGACACCGACAGATGATGATGAATGTGAAGGCGAATTAGAAGATGAAGAAGAAGAAGAAGAATATACAGGACAAAGGAAAACGAAAAATTTTCCTAAAAATTCCGATATTCCGTTAGAACAAAACAAAATTTTAGTTTCCATGTCTACACAAACAGAAGATATAACAATGAATACTCAAGCCGTACAGGTGAGTGAGATACTTTCTTTTTATCTTATATTAAATATAAATTACTGAGGTTAAATTATACATTTTCTTCACTTATTTCTTTTTGAATTGATCATTTAATATTATTCATGTATGAGTTAGAGATTTTAAAACTCTTTGTTTTTCATAGTAATACAAGTTGTTAATATTCATATTTTATGTTTAGACCATTGAAGAATCGCTTTCTAATGGTGATCTTCATCTTGAAAATGGTACTCTTTCAGCATCATCTTTATCTATCGATGAGAACGGTTGTCTTTCTTCTACTGCTGCTACTTCGCCCTCTGCACTACCAGCTGATGGTAGTGCCAATATATATGAGCAAAGTAATAAACTCTCACGTCGAGTTCGTCGTCTTCTTAAACCAACATGCAGTGTGGCAGTTTTACCCAATACAGATGTTATTATTCTTGATTGTGAACAAAATCTTGTATCAATACTTGACAAACGAGGCAAATTTAAATATTGTTTTACATCTGAACTACCAAATGCTGAAAGAAAAAGTTTTAGTGGTGCTAGTACATCATCAACAACTAATGCTAGTAATACACCAACTGGTTCCAATCGGACTGTTCGTATACCTACACAACAAGGTTTACTATGTATCAAACTAAAAAATGAACGTACGGGCGAATTACCATTTGGTTTCACAGTTCATGCATTCAACTCAATCTCAGAAAGTGACAATTAACCTTTGTTTTTTACTTCTATATATATATACTTCTTTGTTGTTATCAAATCCGTTATAGAGCTTGGCAGACAAACAATGTCTGATGTATTCCCATAAGCATATAATATAACATATGTATCCATTTCTTAAACAATTATTACACACTTTGAGACAGTCTAAATCATAATTAATACTTTAATAACTGAGTAAAATTAATTGATTCGTATGTAAACGTTTAACGCACTTTATTATCGTATGAAATCCCTACAATTTTCTCGGAGAATATATCATCTCTATATCAAAGTGCACCAGTGATAACACAGCACGAAATCGCGTCAATTTATAACAGTAAATATATTACCTATTAACAATTGAATCTTGTGTTGTTGATATTAAATCAACCAATAACAGATTGATGTACGCCGAAATTAGAAATAAAGAAGATAATACTTTCATATTGCAATCTCAGCTAAAATTTTATTTGTAGTTCTGTCCACGAATAGAAGAGTAAGCCAATGATTATGATTTTGTATACAGTCAGATTTCACATTATTATATGACTTAATATTACAACTCGATGTATTCATAATTACATCAAATACGACAGAAATGTGAAAAAAGTAGACGTTATAGGCAATTCTAATTTATGCACTTAAGGTAAAAATATGGTCACTATTATGTCCCAATTGCGTGTGTTATATCTTCATTTCGATTTATTGGAATGTTTTCCTTCCTTTTTATGACCTCAACCACATTAAAGGGAAGATAATTAAACCTACAAGTAGCGTGGATTGGGATGATCCATTCGGCTCCTTCACTGTACAAACTTGAAGCAACTCGCTGTTACATCCCCATAGACATACAATCTGGCCCAACGTGCTCATCAGGATACCAAAGGTAACCTACCGCATTCATCGAGAAACACTTGTGGTCTACCGTACTAATCAACGAACAGTGGTGCCACACCGCGCCCATCATGATGCTATCCATTCATCCACTCCGCCAAACCTTGCGTTCAGTTATTCAGATTTCAATGTTTCCCTGACCTTTGACTAGTCTAACAAACACAATCTCAAGCATTTTAAACACTAACCTACAGTCAAACGAATAATTCATGCTGACAATACTAGGAAAAACTTAGGCCCAAAAACCGCATCTATCTCCCCGTTTACAGCCCCATCTAATTCTTCACTACTGCTTAGAGAAAACACCTTGTTGTTCCGGGCGCATTGTAGAGCAACCTGAAAAACCCTATATTCGCGCGAACAAAGTCATGTTTTATGCAGACAATAGTGGGAAAAGCGTCGATCCAAAAACCCACCGTCTCCATATTACAGCCCTATCTCGTCCTGCACTATTGGTTAGAGGGAACATCATGTTGTTCGGGGCGCATTGTAGAGCGCCCTCCAAATCTCATATTCGCTCGAACAATATTATGTTTCATGGGGATGATAGTGGGGAAAATGTCGACCCAAAAACGCGGCCGTCTCTATCTTAGAGCCGTATCTCGTTCTCCACTATTGATCGGAGGAAACTCCATGTTATTCGAGGCGGATTATTGAACGTTCTAAACCACCCTATATTTGCGCGAACAATATCATGTTTCTTGCGAACAATAGTGGGGAAAACCTCGACCCAAAAAGTCGACCCTGTCCATATTAAAGCCCTATCTGATCCTCCACTATTGATCGGAGAAAACACCATATTATTCGGGGCGCATTGTAGAGCGTCCTGAAAACCTTATAATCGCGCAAACAGTATCATATTTCATGCAGATAATGGTGCGAAAAAATTCGACCCAAAAATCAATCACCTCCCAGGCATTGCAGCCCTATATCGTTCTTCGTTATTGGTTAGAGGAAACCCCATGATGTTCGGGGTACATTGTAGAACGTCCTCGAAAATCTTATATTCGTGCAAACAATATCATGTTTCATACGGACAATAGTGGGGAATACGTTAACCCAAAAACCCGACCCTCTCCACATTACAGCGCTATCTCGTCCTCCACTATTGATTCGAGGAAGCATCGTGTTCTTCGGGGCGCATTGTAGAGCGTCCTGAAAAACGCTATATTCGCGTGAACCATATCATGTTTCATGCGGACAATACCCAGGTCGACGAATAGGGAGTCCGTACACGTGTATAAACGACCATATACGTTCACGATACGATCGTACACCACCGTATTTTACCGTATTACCTGTCTCAGTATTACGATCGTATATCTCCGTGACCATATACGGCCTCCGTTTATAATGGTGGTAAATGACCGTGTTTTCCTTCGTATATCGCCGTATACAACACGGAGATATACGATCGTAATACTGAGACAGGTAATACGGCAAAATACGGTGGTATACGGACGTATTTCTCTGCGCACAATCGTTTACGACCGGGTGGTTTCGACCTGGGTAGTGGGGAAAACGTCGACCCAAAAGCTCGACCCGTTCCATATTACAGCCCTATCTCGTCCTCCACTATTGGTTAGAGGAAACATCATGTTCTTAAAGGCGCATTATAGAGCGTCCTGAAAGATCCTACATTCGCGTGAACAATGTCGTGTTTCATGCAGAGAATACTTAAGTAAACGAGAAATATTAAATGCTGATGAAATAGTTAAATCTGAAAAAGATTTCTTGAAATTATTTAAAAAGCTATCTCCAAAATACAAAGAATGCAGAGTTCTTGACACCGATCAAGTTGGAATTGAGAAAGAACAATATTCAACCAGAACATTTTCATATAAAGGAGAACGAAAAACTTTCGGTGTAGTTAAATCAAAAAATGCAACAACACATTCTTATACAATGCAACCAACAATATCATTAGATAGACAATTAGTTGGTCCAATGCATTTATGTCTACAAGAACCTAGTGAAAAAATAGGTGAGACAGTTGAAAAGCGTTTATTTCAGCCTAGTAATGTGGTTATTGCATGTTCAAAATCTGGTAAATTAACATCATCATTATTTCGGTATTGGTGCGAGAAATGCTTAGGTTCAACGGTTGATACAGAATGCTTACTTTTATCTGATTCCTATCCAGGACAAAATGATCCTAAGCTTTATCAGGATATAAAATCAAAATCAATTCAAAGAATTATGATGCCGAAAAAGAAAACGTGTGACATTCAACCATTAGATAGATACTTCAATTGCCAAATTAAAATCTTAATTAAACGTATTTATCATCATGTTGCAATCGAACAAATTGATATCAATCTATGGGGCAGAAACAATATTATTAAATTAATATCTCTTGTTCATAATCAACGTTCGTCTCGCATATTCAAAGACATGATACATTACTCCTGATTTTGCAGTGGCTATACAAATGTTAATCCGTCTCCTTTTCAAAGTGTTCTTCAAGTGTGTTTTCCTCGAAAAACCTTGTTTTGATCATTTTTTCGTTAAGTATCATTTTTATAAGAAGATTTAGATAAATGAAAATAACATGAATTCCATTAACCGTACTAATGCATATCTATTTAAAAAGTTTGTAACACTAACATATTTTCTATTCGTGTGTATCGTTCAAAAGCTCCTTTAAATGGTCAAAACATAGGTTTTGGTAGATTATTTGGCATGCTCTATCGTCTGAGATGATGAAAACATCAATTACAAAAAAAATCTTTTTTTTCATAGGAAACTGGTTTTCCAAAAACCGGATCTCTGAGGGGACTATGGTCAAATATCATTGTGATATTTGGAATCAGCATAGTGAATAATCCTAGGTCCACTATATTTAATTGAAACATCGATTAACCAGTTGGGCCGGTTCCCTTGTTAGTTCTTATTCAAAATTATTTAGTAGTTAAATGAGTACCTTTTTGGGTACACCTTCGTGGGCGAATGTTTCCTAGTTTTAGTCAAATCTGCCGCTAACTTTACCAACGAATCCAAAACATTCTTTCAACTGTCAAATATCGCTTTCTAAATCTTTTCATATATCTTCCTAAGTGAATATGCTCATTGATTATTTCACATGAAAACGATACATTTCTTTTATTCTCAATTTATCATTATAGAATGAAAAATAATTAAAAAAATATATAGATTGATCATACTACAAATATTGAACATACACGACGCTAAATGTTTAGTGTATGTCTTACGAATTTTGATCATAATTTTCAATAACATCTGTTAAAGCTGTACTATATGATGCTGGAAAATGATCAAACCACATTCTTGGATGAACAATAAATTGAGTAAATTGATTATATGTACTAATACAAGCACGATAAGAAGCTTTTCGTGTAAATATTCCAACACGATCTGTTGAATATAAATGAATTATTGTACCAGGTATAACTAGATGTACACGTTCAACAGGATGATTTGTTAAAACTATTTGTGAAATAGTTGAATTAATACTTGATGTTATATTTGGTGAGGTAGACGTATTATTCATTGAATGGAATACATGTCGACGCTTAGTCAATGTTCGAACAAATGTTGTGGTTAAAACACGTAATTTATTGCGATTACATCTATTTAATGCAGTAATTATTCGATCACGTAAATGTTCTAATGAACGAATTGATGCACGAGCTATCATATCAACATCGACAATATATGAAAATATAAAATGACGAGTTGTTAAAACTAAATTTTCAGATAAAACAGAACCAGGCATTGCTATACCATAACATTTTAAGTGTAAATACGTTGATTTTAATAATATACTTAGAATAGCTGCAATACCAGCTCCAAGTGAATATCCACATATAACTAATGAATAATCAGGATATTTGGCAAATATATCAGTTAAACGTGTGGATATATCATTACGAATATACTTCGCTGCAGAGTGCATACCTTAAGACAAATATTTTATTTTACTTTGTTACAAATTTAATCAGTGCGTTGTACCCGAAACTAGTCGATTGATCGAAAAACATTGGATCAGAAATGATATTTTCTCTGTTTTATACAATCTAGGAGTATCTAATGGTTGTTGAGACGTAGTTCTCAGATAGCTTAAACTTAAAAATTGAGACGAATTATTCAAAAGAGAACTATTTAAATTGATCAAGTCACAAGAAATGAAATTTTGATAAGTTCTTATATTCAAAATTAACATTTAATTATTGTGTTCCTTTTTGAAAATCAGAATATTTCATTTAACTTTTTTACTCAAAATTATTAAACCACTATAGTCTAGAGCGAGCACTTTTTCGGTGTTGACTAGAAATTTTTGTTTCTTACTTTAAATTTGATAAAAAAATTTGCTATCAGAAAGATCAAGATAATTCTCTGCAACTTTGACATAAATCATGAGTGTCTTTCCGATTTCAGTGATGAAACGGATCAGATTTGACTTCCGAACATATCTGATAATGTCCACCACAGTATTTATAATAATTATTAAATGCAGATAAAATTTTAAAGAAGTTTTCAAACTATTATTTTTTCTATTGATTAAATGTTTCTTTTTAAATAGAACTTAATTAAATTTATTATGCACATTGAATAATATTGTCTTAAATCCGGGCTTAGATCTGATGAGATAAGAATCGGATCATTCTACTCACACTTCTTATTAAGTTTACAATTACTACTTCTCTATACAGTTGAATTCCTGAAAAAAACTCTTCTATAGAAATAACTCTTATCCTTGAATATTTGAAAACAAGCCTCTTACCACTATGACAATGGCCATTGCCAAATAATTCTGTTTCTAAGATGTCTTCAACAGCATTTATATCTGTTAATATATCAGTTGCACTTAAAGTACCACGAATCGATATGATAATTGTTTTTTTATCATTATCAGCAGCAATATAAAATGGAGCTATAAAAAAAAATAGCACCAAACAATCATCATTAATCAAAAAAAAAATTTTTTTAGTTTTACCTCTACCAAATGCATCCAGAAAATTAGCATATAATATAATAGGTTTTTGTTTACGTAATAAATATTGTAATGTACTATATTGACTTCCGCATGGATCATATAAACTATCTGAATTTTGACAAAAAGGTAAACCACAACAACAATCACAGCAAAAACCGATGGTTCTATTTTACAAATATAAAACAATAAAATAAATTTTTTTTTTCATATCAAATTTAAAAAACTAAACCTGAAACGCATAGCAAAAAGAATTCGTGGAATAAATGTCAGTCTATATTGATATGCTAAAGCAAACCTAAACGAAAAATGCACAATTGTAATCATAATTATAAATACTATATTTCACCATCCAAAAGCAGATTGTGCATAAGTATTATAATAAAATCCTTCTTTAAGTATTTCCAATGGTACACTTTCTATAATATCAATTGAACGTTCTTCAAGTAAATCCTCTTGTTGTAACAGAATAAGACCAGCAGCAACATCACTCGCAACAAGATCAAATCGTTCGTCATCAAATAAATATTGTAATGTTTTAACAATATTTTGTATATCAGATGATTCTCCACCTATACATAAACTAATGAAAAAGACTCTAATAGTTTGTCAATTTTATTACCGTAACCTGTACCACAACAAAATATAAATTTTATACGCATCTCCCATTTTTTTTCTGCACTAATAACATCAGTTAAATCAATAAAAAAAGCCAGAACTATAAATAAAGCTATAGATACAGTACAACTAGTTACAATTGATGCTATAATAGTTCCACGTGATAAAAATTCACACATATGAATCGCTTGTACAATGATAATTAAACCCATTATATTAATTCCAATATCAATTAAAACAAGAAATAATCGTATATAAATTAAGATTGGCATATGACGACGAGGTCGAATATTGTTTACAGGTGTACCTTGCAAACTAATAAAACATATAAATGAAGAAACAATCGTTATAACAGCATAAACACTTAAAAGTGGATAAAAATAACCAACATAGAATAATGATGGGCATGTTGAATTAGACGATTCATCTTTTATTTTAAAAATAATAAAAGTGAATAATAATGGTAATCGAAGAGCTATATCAATTAATGATGGAAATGTTAAATCATCGGAAGAAAAATTGAAACGATGACCAAATAGACGAATACCAGGCATAATTATAGTTATACTATAATAAATAATAGAAGCTTAGATAAAGCTTATTAAGATGATAAGTTGAAAAAAAATTAGTATGGGAGATATGTGTGAATATGAATGCAAAATAAACGAAAAAACAGTGAAAACTAACTTTCAGTTCTGAATACATTCTCATCGATTTATTTTGCTCTGTTCTTTTATCAATGCAAAAATATATATTGTCAATATGAATATGTCGTACGTGTTGTTGTAGAAGAAAAGGGCAATGCTATGACAAGCTGTTGCAGTTAATATTATAGAAATTCTAAATGATCATATTTTCATCACATCATTTAGAGTGGCATGCAGTACATTTTTATCATTTCATAAAAATATGTAAAGAATAACGAAAAAGATGTCTCATTCATTTTCATATTTTATTAGTTTTATTTAAAATTTTAGAGAATAGAATAACATTGAGTATTTGGTGAGTTATTTAAAATTTTAATTACATATTACTTTCTTCAAACAGAGATACGATAGTTATAGATTAGTTTTAACCTTAAGAGTCTCTCAAAAACTCAGATTTATGTAAATATTTCCTCGATTGAAAGAAAAGTGATATAGAAAAAAAACTAAAAAGTTTGTGTTTGTATGTGTCAGGACAAAGGTAAAAAAAAAGAAACGAAAGACTGAAAACGAAATTTCTCAAGCTGAAAAATAACCAAACCCTAGTTTTTCGATATTGCACTCTCGACGAATCAGATTCTTTCAGCCTAAAAGCCCAATCAATTAGGGATTTTCGACATTGCGTTTCCGATCAACCCGATTTTTTCATACTAGAAGCATCGCCGATTGGAAATTGGATTGGACGGGGAGCGGCTAGTCACGACTGGTGCTGTTGAACGACTAGCCGCTCATCTCTACTATTAAGGATAATTAAACATAATTGAGACTATTTAGGGACGATTCAGGATGATTAAGCATAGTTATGTCTGATCATGATGATATACTGTTTGTGGAATTAACCCCTTGTAGCTCGAACTTCGCCAAGCCAAATTTTCTGAATGATGACTTTCATCACGAAGGTTTTTTTGATGCAAGAGTTTTTACTCTTTCAGTCCTGGCTTTTCTTCGAAAAATTGAAAAATCGTTTTCTTATGATATATTATTTTATTTTATTTGTATTTCGTATTTCAAAGAAAAGAAAACGTGTTTTTATGAGAATACAAAGAAATTGTAACTGATAATGCAAGTTTTTTGTGATAGTCTTTGAAGTAAATAGGAACACAAAGAGGAGTATCGCATTCTGTGTAAATATAAACTGTTCGTATTCTTACTTGATGTGACGAGTATACAACACATCTTCTTTGGCATATTCTGTTATTTCTATCGGCATTTGGTATATATGACGGAAAATTTCGTTCTATGAAACGCAAAATTATTGGTTGACTCATTGGTCTGCCAATCGAAGTTGATCATTGTAATCTATATTTTTGAAAAATAGCACAGATAATTTTTAATTTAAATTCTGAAAATGCTACTGTATCGCGTTGTTGCATTCTATAAATTGCATAGAAGTTGTATGATGCCAAATCTAATAAATGGAAAAATAATTTTTTGTACCATTTGATATTTTTCCTGATGCATTCTGAAAATGATATCTGCATATCAACAGCATCAACTGCTTCCATATTCTTGATATGATCGAAAACACAAACAGGCTTGCTTTACCTGAATTACCAAATGATCTGTTATAAATTGTTGATAGCATGAACATTTCATTCTTGTCCTACCATTTTAGTGCAAGTATATTATTTGTTTTCGCAAATTGTTTGCGATCGACGTAACAAATCAAAAATATTAGAGCTAGTATATAAATTGTCAACTAATAGATTGTGTCCTGTATGTAAATAAGGTTTCATAAGCTCCATTACAATAGATCCACTAGTACCAACACCGGGAATCATTTCATTATTTGTTGTTGAACCAGTGTATATGATGAAATCAAGTACCACTCTTGTTTGACAATCTACGATTTGAATACTATTACTCCAAATCAATTTCTTTTAGATTGAATGTGTTGCTTGAATACAAGTCGATCTTCCATAACATTAAAGTTTTCATCGATATAATAATTTTTCATTCGGTTAGTGTAGTTGCTAAATTTATCTTTCAATGCGATGATTATTGGTTTTATTTTCACAAATGGATCAGCATCTTCTAAATCGTTGCTTGAGAATTGTAGGAACAGCAATATATCTTCAAATCAATTTCTTGTGAAGATTTGACTGAAAATCGGTGTATCAAGCAGATTATCTGTGCTTCAATAATCTCGAATACGATTTTTCGGTAAAATACTGGTTAGCATTATTGTTGCTAAAAAGCTGCATATTTCAGACGATGAAGTATCTTTCCCACTTACCATATATTTCTCTCACCAACTTGATTTTGCGATTGGTAACGATTCGTTTCTTCGGCAATATAATTCACCGTTGCTTCATCTATGAAGGCTTTAAATAATCTAATGGATGACTATTTTCTATGATTAAAATTCTACCCATGTAACTAAAAAACCAAACACATTTCATGTAAATGGTTATTTTCAAAATTTTCATCATTTAAATGGTGATTTTCAAAATTTTCATCATTTAAATGGTGATTTTCAAAATTTTCATCATTTAAATGGTGATTTTTAAAATTTTCATCAAAAAAATTGCATGACTTTACTTCTCTCAAAAGTCACCAAAGTCATCACATTACTTTCATTATTTTTACATCAATATCATCCGATGATTTTGATTACGTCGGAAAAATCAAAATCATTGCATTATTTTCATTACTTTTACATCAATTTCATCCGATGACTTTGATTAGTTCTGAAAAATCAAAATCATTACATTATTTTCATTACTTTTACATCAATATCATCCGATGACTTTGATTATTTCGGAAAAATCAAAATCATTGCATTATTTTCGTTACTTTGACATCATTTTCATCGCAGGATTTTGTTTATTTTGGAAGAATAAAAATCAATAGATTATTTTCATCACTTTTGCACAAGTTTCATTCATGACTTGGATTATCTGAGAATATCAGAATCATTACATTAGTTTTGATTACTTTTACATCATTTCCACCGCATGATTTTGATTACTACGGAAAAATCAAAATCATTAGATTACTTTCATTACTTTATCATCGTTTTCATCGAATGACTTTGGTGTGAAATACATCATGTGTCACGATGTTTTTTAAAAAATTCACCAGGAAAATGATGAATTTAGAGTACATGTCGACATCTGTCTTTACAAATACCCTTTTCAATGTTTTCTAGAGAGAGCTCTATGTGTGAGAACACACAAAATCTTATGCCTCAGTTTTCTAGCAGAAATTAACTTTCTTACTCTACCCAAGTAACCAAAACATGACAAAAAATTGATGACTTTCATGTAAACAACACGAAAAAAATGACATTTTTTTGATGAAACTGGCATAAAAATCGTTAATTTTCATTTTCATCAGTTACATTTGATGATTTTGATTAAAAATTAAATTCACGAAATGCAACTGATGAAAATTTTCAGTTTAATCAATACAAATGGGAAACATCGGTTTTTATATGTATTTGATCAGAAAAAATGTTATTTTTTTTATTTTTTAGTTGCATTGGTGTCTCTCCTTTAAGTCATGTAGCTCTTTTATTGTTCTAATTGCCTTTAGTCTTGCTAGTGCGTTTTGTCTTCGTATGCTCCTTTTGCGTCCTACAATTCTTGTATATTTAGTCCCTTTACTCTCTCTTGTCTTATTTTCTTCTACTGTTTAGAGAAATTCGCTTTCTTTAGTGTCTTCAGAGTTTCTAACTATTTTGCTCTGTTTTCTAATTTTAAGCGTTTTGAGTTCGTTCACTCCTTTTAGTATTTTCAATCCTTACAAACTCTTTAGTCGATTTAGTCTTTATATCTATTCTAGATGCTTTAATGCCATTAGGTTTTTTACCCATTGTACTCTCTTTACCTCTTTTACTTACTTCAAGCGTTTTAGTCTCTTTTTAGTTCCTTTTCGCCTTCAATTCGTTTAACCCCTGCACTGCTTTATTAGTTTTTCTGTTCTGACCTGCTTGAGTTTCTTTTATTTCATTCAATTCCTTGATTAAAATTAGTAAATCAGTTACATATCGAGTAGAAAAGATAGGTGGTGAACTAAGATAAAGCAATTCCCGTTTTAATCAATGACCACTGTGTGCAGCGCAGTAAACTTGATCTTTGAATAAAGACCGAATCAAAGTATGCCAGCTAAGTCTACATGTGAGTCGAGAAGGACATTACTGAAACTCATTTTATTTTTGGTTTCATTTCGTGAGTCGACGCCACAATGTACTTCAGTCGTATTACAATTGAAGTTCTCGTTTCATACGTTTCAAATGATGTGTGAAAGAGACATATGTAGGGAGATAGGTAGATAGATAGATCCGTAAATCGAGATATGAATTGGCAGATAAATAGATACATACGTAGATGGATGGATAGATAAGTAGATTGAGAAATAAATAAATAAATAGATAGATAGATAGATACAAATAGGTGTGTAGTTGGATTGTTAGATACCAAGGTAGAAACATACATGGATAGGTAGGTAAATAGACAGACAAATAGGTGGACAGATAGATGAATGTATCTATGTATCTATCTACCTATTCATTCATCTATTTATCTACAGATGAATAAACAAATAAATAAGTAGATAAATACATGGATAGAGAGATTAGCTAAATAGATAGATGATTCGACAGTTAGGTACTTCAATAGATGAGTAAGTGCGTAAGTAGATAGATAGTTAGATAGATAGATTGGTAAGCACCCAGGGATAGTATATACCCATGTAACTAAAAAATCGGAAAAATGATATTTTCTATAATGAAACCGTCGTAAAAATCGATGTTTTTCATTTTCATCGATTAAATTGAGAATTTTCATCAGTTGCATTTGATGATTTTGATTAAAAATCAAAATCATCAAATGACTTTGGTTAAACATTGATTTTTAATCAATGTCATTTGATGATTTTGATTAAAAATCAATGTCACTTGATGACTTTGATTAAAAATCAAAATCATCAAATGCAACTGGTGAAAGTTTTCATTCCAACCGATGAAAATGAAAAGCATCGATTTTTATGTTGGTTTTACCATAAAAATGTAACTTTTTTCGTGTTTTTCATATGAAATCATCATTTTTTGCCATGTTTTGAATACATAAGATATGTCACTGATAAATGCCATATACTGCGTGATTTTGATGATATTTTAATGATTTTCATGAAATGATTTTCGTGATATTTTCATGTTATTCATTGCATGACTTTCATGTAAAAGTCATCATTGTCATGAGTGTAAATTGTAAAAACATGGCATGCCGTTTAAAAAACCTC
>JAJEKB010021105.1:580628-609789 GCA_022393335.1 Macrotrachela quadricornifera | reverse complement strand
TTTTTTTGAGTATCTTTGTTGGATGAACAATTCCAGAGATATTCGACTATTGTTATCAACCTTCATCAAAAATCTTTACTTAATAAAATTCGATCTAATGTGATTGAACGAGCTAATCGCATGAAACTCAAAATTACAACAATCCAGTGTATTACTTTAATGTATGGTGTTAACAACGAGTATCTCTCGATCACGACTACAGCAAAAAGAACAGGAAAGAAAAACATAAATGGCGAGTACATGTGCGCAAAAAAAGACAGTCTCGTCGATTATACTATCGTGTTCTATTCACTCACGACAACAAACATTAGTTGAATAAAAAAATAAGTAATTTTATCAGAGGAGAACACGAAGCAGACATCATACATTTCTTGATCACTAAACGAGTACGTATATTTGATTTCCAACATAATCAGAACAGCAATAAAATTCGAGTTAAAAGTCGAGAATAGTTATACTGAGAAAAAAACCAAGATATTCAAGAAATGAGACAGACTGAAGGAAAGAAAGGGTTTGCAAAAAATACACTACTGAATATGTTGATTGAAGTAGCTTTTATACGTAAAAACAGCTTACCGAAAATCGTGTCAAGTAGAATAAACTTTAGAATACTTAGATTTTATCCGTGGGTAAGGGTGAGCGTTAGTATAGACTGGAATGTAAGAAGAGATGACACTCATTTCCACGCTCCTACGACGCTTTTTTATCTAAGACAAAAAAAGAATTTCTGAAGAATGTGAGTTTATATAGCTGTAGATAAAAGATAACTAGACTTGATCTTGTGAATGTGTTGTTTCTTCATGTCGATTTCATTTTGTTTTTCAGTTGTTGGAAAAAAGTTTACTTATCTTAAACATAAAAAAAATAAATTTATTTTCATCAATTGTGCATAACTGGTACCGTTCTCTCTGACTAATTACGTAGTCGACCAAGATCATTATCTGTTTGTACAAATAACAATCCAATGGAAGACGCATGTCTCGTAACATTACCTCCAGAACTGTTGTATCTTGTTTTCAAACATCTTGATGCATGCTCCATTCTGTTTTCCCTTCGTCTTGTATGCAAACGATTTCACCAGATTATTGATGAATATAATCAATATGAATTAGATCTCAATTCCACGTCACAACTTCGTTTGAAACAGATTGTTCGTCTTATACAACCAGAAAATATTACTTCACTCATACTCGATGACAGATCAGATGATTCAGTTCGAATCAAATTATTTTTCTCTTTTATTGATATCAGTCGATTAATTCGACTTCGATCGATTACATTGGGTCGTATTCAAAACGCAAAAGATTACGAACTTTTGAATCAACTTGCTATATTGGATTTGGTCTCATTTAGCATTCGTTCAGGCGGAAAACATGAAACCAATGAGTTAGCTTTTATTTCAAAAGTTATGACTCAAGCAAGCCTCAATCAACTACACTTAATCAGATCAAATTACACTATCACCAAAATATCCTGGTCAAATCCAAACTGTATTCAACATCTTACAATCAAGTCATGTTCATTGAAAGAATACAATCTTATTCTTCAACAATTACCTTACTTACAAACGTTCATAACGGCACAATTTATTATGGATCAATCTATGGCAACGCCTTCAGCTTGTAAATATTATCAACAATTAATATCATTGTCGATCAGTAATAGTTCGTTATCAATGATTGATTTTGAATTACTTTTGTCACTCACACCATCACTTGTTATACTCAAGCTAATGTCATACCGGTCCAAATTGGACTCGATATTAAATGGTTCTGATTGGACATATTTGATTCAAACTAAATTGTCCTATCTTAAAATATTTCAGTTTTTCTTTTCTTATACTTTGGGACAAGAAAACAATGCAGAAGACCTGGATTTGATGATTGATCAATTTCGAACTCCATTTTGGTTGCACGAAAAAAAATGGGTTGTTACATGTGATTATACTTTAAAAAACAAAGTGATTAATTTCTATACAACGCGAAGCGGCGCTGTGGATTTCGAACAACATCCTTCATTCGATAAACCATTCCAATCCTCCTTACTGACAATGAGATTTCACTCAACATCAATGGATATCGATCGTCTTCCAATTGTTCATCTGTTATATGAGACTCATGATATTGCAAAAACAAAGGTATGTACTGAAAATTATTCTATCTAGTAGAAGACGATTCTTAGCTATCATCATACGAATGAAGGTAATCTATTATACTTTTTTAAAATAGAAATTGACGCATTTGAACTTCAAATGGATGAATATGGGGGCACATGATATGAAATATTTGATGTATGCATTGAAAAACAACACAGTAATTGTTCAATATTTTCATCATAGATCGAAAAGATAGTTTCATGTGATTATCTAGATAATCAAGTTTCTTCATTTGGAAAACAATTTCATAGGAGAAGATGGTGTCCGGTTTATTGCTGAAGTTTTGAAAACTAATAAGGTAAGACGAATTCTTTTCTATTTCGTTTTAGTATTTATGTTCCATTAAAAACAGACATTGGTGTCACTTAATTTGAACAACAATAAAATTGGAACTAAAGGAGCAAAATATTTGAGTGATGGATTAAAAAACAACACGGTAAGTTCAGAAATGTCTTTTCATATCCAAAACAATCTTTTTTTTTACAGACTATTCAACGTATTTATTTAGACGATAATGCAATCGGAGAAATTGGTATATGCTATATAACTGAAGCGATCAAATCTAATCAAGTAATTATTCATCTGCTTGCTATATTTGTTCGATTTACAGTGACTTATATATCATTCGAAGGCACTTATCACACTTGGTTTGGGAAAGAATCAAATAGGAAGTGGTGGAATAAAATATCTAAGCGATGCATTACAAGACAATCTGGTGATTCTCAATTCTATCTATCGTATTTGAAAAATGGATGCGCTTTTATTTTTATAGTCTATTCGTCGTATTTTCCTGCATGATAATGGAATCGGTGATGAGGGTGTCAGAATTTTAGCTGAAGTTTTACGAAATAAAACGGTAATTTTCTCTCAGAATTTCAAATGTTTAACTTTGTTTCATTATACAGACACTTGTCTTGCTTGATCTCAGTGACAATCAAATAGGAGACAAAGGAGCACAATATCTGAGCGGCGTCTTACAAAATAACACGGTAAGTTTTAATCGTTTACTCACAATCAAAAGAAAAACTATTACATAGAATATGAGTTGTATTCATCTAAAGAACAATGATCTACGAGAAGAAGGAACTCGTTTCCTTGCTGAAGCTTTAATGAAAAATACGGTAATTCTTCTATTTCGATCTTTACATAATTTGTTTTGTTTTTGGGAAAACAGACGCTCACATCACTTGATTTGGGTGGAAACCAGATGGGAACTAAGGGGGCACTATATCTAGCTGATTCACTTCGAAACAAAAAGGTAATTGTCGCAGATCTAGTTTCATTATTTATAGAACATGTCGTTAGAAGCTAATCCAACTTGATCTTCGAAATAATCACATTGGTGATCAAGGAGCACTGCAGATTGCTGATGTTTTACAAGTTAATGAGGTAATTCATCACTTTGAGTAATTCATTTTGCAGAAAGTATGATTATTTTTCTTCACAGGTATTAAGAGTATTGAATCTGAGTTCGAATGGAATCAGTGCCACAACTGCAGAGCATCTTTATAAACTATTACAAAACAAAGAGGTAATTATCATTTTTGTTGAACATATCTGAATATTTTATACAAATAGAAACTGGTACGTTTTGATCTAAGAGATAATGAAGATTGCGATGCTATTGCTATGGATGCAAGTTTTCAAATTCGAAACAACAAAGTAACTCTTATTCACTCACTATTATTGATAAATTTAAGTGTTATATTTGGGATATAGAAGCTTGTAAAATTAGATCTTCAATCAAATAAAATCGAAGATAAAGGGGCTAAATATATCGCCGATGCATTGCAACATAATACAGTCAGTAATATTCATCTTTCATTCACACTTGATCATTGTTCTCATGTAGACTCTTCAACAACTTGATCTACGAGACAACAATATTGGAGAAAATGGAATACAAAATCTTTATGATGCATGCAAAGATAATACAGTTATTTTTTAAAATACTATCGTTTCTCTCATTTAGTGAATACTTTTCTCTCACATAGACTTTGACGCAACTCCATTTCAGCAGCACTAAAGATCCAAAATGTGATATCCTTAGAAAAATTATTAACATTAAAAGAAAGAAGGTTATTGAAAATATTCTTTTTGTTTTATGATATTCTCATAATTGTGGTGTTACACAGACACTAAGAGTATTATCATTCGGAGGGAAATATATTGGAGACATCGGAGCTCGATATTTAGTCGACGTATTATGCAATAATTCAGTGAGTTATACATATATATCTTCATATCATTTAATGACGATCATGCGATTTTATTTTCTTCTTTCAATACAGCTCATTAGAGACATTATCCTAATGCACAATCAAATCGGAGATGAAGGAGTACAATGTCTTGTTGATTGGCTAAGAAATAATAAAGCAAGTATCGATCTATTTTTCTACCATAATTTATCTTTGTTTTACATAGTCACTTCAACGACTGGATCTCACGAAAAATTGTATTACTGACATCGGAGCAGGATATATCGCTGATATATTAAAATATAATACGGTACGAAACTCTTTGTAGTTTTCACTTATTGACACGTTTATTATTTACAGACTCTGACTGAACTAAAACTAGGATCAAATCAAATTAAAGATGAAGGTGTAAAACTTCTTGCTAATGCAATGGAAAAGAATACAGTGAGCACTATCTTCTTATATATGTATTTCTCATCTACCATTTCCTTTTCAAGACACTGAGATATCTCAATTTATATTCGAATCCAGGTGTTTTATGTGAAGCATTGGAACAAGCTATTGCTATGCGTCATGAAGAAGTATGCCCAGTTTTCCAATCATTCTTTATCTTATTTTACATTGATTTTTCACAACAGAATAAAACGATACTTCAGTGGGGATGGCGTCCGATAGGCTGCGAAGGAGCAAAAATTATCAGTCCCATCTTACAAAATAACACTGTAAATCATATGGATCATTTTTGTTCACTGTACATACATATGATTTAGACTATGACAGAATTAAATCTCCATGGTTGTGAAATTGGAGAACAAGGGGCAAAGTATATCGCTGATATTTTGATTAACAAACAAGTAAGCGTTCATCATTTATTTCAATGATACTGATTTTGTCCATTGTTCAAAACTAGGAATTAACTGTACTCGATCTGCAGAAGAATCATATAGGAAATAAGGGAGTACAATACTTCGCTGAAGTATTACAACATCATCCGGTACTCAATCTTTAATAAGATTTTTTTTCGATTATTGTCCTTTTTTTAATTGTTCAACAGAGACTAATGTGTCTTAATCTGGGAGACAATTCAATAGACGATGAAGGAGTTCTATATATCTCTCATATGCTAGAAACTAATAAAGTAAATGCCAATAATGATTTTGTCTTTATATCACTTTGGTTTCAACTCAGGTACTGCAGAAATTAACTCTAAGCAACAATGGTATTGGAAAAGAAGGGGCTAAACATCTCGCCAATGCCTTGAATACTGCTAAGGTAATTATTTCTTATTTATTTCGATGAATCTCATTTTTTATACTGTTCAAAACTAGACAATAACCGAACTTAAACTTGAAAATAATCGAATCGGAGACGAAGGGGTAAAATATCTTGCTGAAGTATTACGAGATCATCCAGTAACTACCAGTGACACAAGTTTTATTATCATTTTCTTAATGTCTTTTTCTCGACAGACTCTTACTTATCTCGGACTTGAAAACAATCAAATTGGAAATCGAGGGGCTCAATATTTAGCTCATGCTTCAGAAACAAATAAAGTAAATATGAATACTTAATTTTCTTTATTTCTATTATGTCCTTTTTTTTAGGTACTTACTCGATTAGATCTTCAGAAAAATCATATTAAAGGGCAAGGAGCACAGTGCTTTATAGACCCACTCAAAAAGAATACAGTGAAATATTCACGCGTGTTTTCTTGTTCATAACTATCATTCGATGCTTAATTTAGAATCGTCTTCGTGTCGACCTGTCTTATAACAACGATCCCATTGCTGATGCCATTATTGCTCTCAATAGTTATCAACGATACTTGGTAATTCTTGGATATTGAATATTATCCTTCATTGTACAGAATTCTTCTCTAGAATCCCCGCTATTTCGAACTTAATTGCTGTGAAATCGGAGATAATGATGATCTAATCACGTATATTACGTCTGTTTTATCCATATCTAAGGTGATAGTTGGTTCATTTCTTGTCTGATATTTGTATTTATCTTGATTTTTTCTAGGGAATCCAAAACATCAGTTTTTTTTCAAATAAAATAGGCGATCGAGGTGTTCAGCTTTTAGCTGAATTACTAAGAAGATCATCGGTAACTATCTTATCTGTTCGATACATTTTGTTTTTACATATGAATATGATGTTAGACAATCGTCTCTATGGATCTTCGGTCAAATCTTATTGGAGACGAAGGAGCTTTCCATCTTGCTGATGCATTAAAAGAGAATCAGGTGATATTGAATTGTTGATTTGTATAATTTATAATTTCTTGTAGACACTCTGGACACTCAAACTTCGTGGAAATAAAATTGGACCAAGAGGTAAAAAGTATTTGACAGATGTCCAACAGAACAGAATGGTGAGTTATTATTTATCGTACGGATTTTGTTGTGATGTTCTGAACGATCTTCTAGACACCAATTCAATTAGATCTCAATGGTAAGTAGCATGAAATAGTGTTTTTCACTTTTTTGAATCTTTTTCAAACTTGTTAAAGAAATTGATCATTTTTTTGACTGATAATTTTGTTCTTTTCAGGTGCACTAGAACTATTATGTTCACAAGGACATAGTCTCCTGCTTTGTGATTATACACAACGTCGAAAGTATTATAGCAGCCAATGTATAGAATATTATCTTATATGTGATATATGCAAGAAAAAATGTTCGAATTTAACATGGTTTTGTCCTTGTAAAACAGAAGGATTCGACATTTGCGAGCAATGTGCGGATCGACAGATCTGAACATCTTCACGCTTCATCTATACGACAGAGTTTTTATCAGAATTGATACTCTCAATAAACATCTGTTTCTTGTCTAGCACGTTTGTTAAGATTTTCTCACATAATAAAATCATTAACATATGTACTGTTATTGATAGTTAAGAACGAGTAATCGACTAAAAGAGTCATGAGACATGACACAAATGTAATCTGATGGATTTTTTCACGTAGAATTTTCGTTCCAGTAGATCGAGTTTAAATAATTTACTATGTCGATGAGATATGTAAACCAACAAAAGTCAATTTTCTTCCATGTAGTACTGCCGATTATCATTTCTGCAGGTAAAACAGTTTTTCTTTTAAGTATAAGTCAATTGAATCATCAATTATAATATATAAATATGTCATTTGCTTCATTTTATCAAATTATCTTTTTTGAAGAAATATTATTGATACTAATTTTTTTCAAAAGAAATACAACAACTTGTTCTGTGAAATTTATAGATCTTTTCGTACTGTATCTTGTAATCTTTTTTTTTGTTATGCATTAACTTCATGAAAATTGAAACACAAAAAACGAATCTGTTACAGTTGCTAGAACTCCATATTTGATACAAAATTCATTATTTATTCTATTGAAAATTATGCCATTACCTCTTTAGAAAAATATATCTCCAATCTACTATCGACAGAGTTTCCTCCTAGGCGTCATTCCTTCTCTGCAAGCGAAGTAAAAAAAACCATAGTAAATACATTCGTAATTTTCTTCTCTTTTTTTCCTTCCTTATCAGTTATAAAAAAATGACAGATAAAACACTTTCGTAATTTTAATACCCTCTTACCTCACCACTTGCATGAAACTGAAACCAAGTGATATCTATATGATTAAAACATTGCAATCATAAAGTCTTTCTTACACTGTTGTTTTTTCTCTATTTAAAGAAAAACGAGATTTGTTAGTAACTTCGAAATTATACGACTAAGTTGGTTTTTCCGGTGCTGATTTGTATTATAACGTGCGGTATACTTCTTCCATCCAAATACACGAAGGATTTGGTTTACAAGGAGCTATTCAAGAGTTTAGGTAAGAAGATTTTCATCTAATTATTATACGAACACTTCCATAACATTTCAGTATGTCTTCCTCTCCTAAATTCAAAATCCTTCCAGTCTCCATACCTGCAGATATTCCATCGATACTCCGTATAAACTATCATGTTACCATCCAAGATCCCCTTCATCAAGCAAAAACATCTCTAGTTTCCGAGTCAGATTATATCTCTTCGGGACTTCCTGGTGCCGAAAAGCAATTTATGGGCAAAGATGCTTCTCGCAACCGAATGGCAAAAATGGTACTTGATGACCCGAATAAATCCAATGAAGACATGATGGTAGTATCATATATTGTATGGAAAACACCTTTGCCATCGCATTCCGCTAATTCATCATCTGAATCAGATGCTGCATTTGCGCAAGAAATTGCAGAACTGCAGGTATCAGAAGGAGTGGACAGGGATCTTGTCATTCGGATCAGAACAGAGTATCGAGCCTTGAATAAGAAGTATTTGGGTGAAAACTACGAAAGTAGATATTGGGAACTCGATGCATTGGCAACACTTCCAACATATCAACGTATGGGACTCGGTTCAAGTCTTGTGAAGTGGGGACTTGACATGGTAGAAGCAGATGTGAAGGTAAAACCTGGTCAGGTTGATGGCGCGTATTTGGTTGCTAGTCCGGCAGGATCACGCACTTATCTCAAGGCGGGATTTGTAGAGATTGGTGAACAATATGTGAACATCAGTGGTCAGGAGCCTTACAGGCATTGTTGGTTTGTGAAACGATTTACAAACAACTAACAATATTTTGGAACTCATGTATAGACTTTGACTGAAATTATTTTTTAAATTTCGAGAAGAAAAGTTCATTTTGATGTTTTTACCTTGTTCTTCTCTTTTGACATTCGGTCATGATTAATTTTTTTTTCTCTCTCCTCTTTCTTTGTCTTTATTAATCATTATCATCACAAAAATAAAACTCTTTAGAAGATCATGTTAAATGAAATAACAACATGCTACCATTGGTGATGATATTCTTTTTTTTACAGAAATGTGTTAGAACTACGAAAATACATAAAGATTCTATTCCTAGTTGCAACTTATCACGTCGTTTTTCGAAGAAAGTAATTGGAACAATCTTTGTTTTCGTTGAAATTTGATACAAATCACTTGTTCCGGCAAAGGGATATTATAATTCCGTTACACCCAATATCGACATTTTCGTCTGAACTAGTGATCAGGTATTCAATATACAAGTATTCACTATCCTATTAGATACGATCACTGTAAGCTAACAGCTGAAGTATTCGAGTGAATTTGGTGTAACGACCTCTAGAGATTATAAATTTGAGGAATTGAATTGAATTTGATGCCGTTCTAAGAATAATAAAATGTCATATGTTACGTCATAAGAGTATAGTACAATGAGATCTGGGGACTCTCGTGCTTTATGCTCTACTCACTGAACATCGTGTAGTGACACTCTCGGTTGAATATGTGTTCTTTGATCTACACTTATGCATGAAAGATTTAAACGCGTTGCATGCAATGTTTACAGGATATAAACGTAAAAATAAATAAATGAATGCGTCTACATGCAAAATTTATACTTGATGCATTGCGTGTTTCAATACTTTAAATAAATGAATAGGGTTATATTTTTTGTCGATTTGATTTAAATATTGACATTAAATTTAGATTTTACTTTTCATTTCTTATATAAAATGATCTCAATAAAGAAACACATATCTTCGTGGAAAAGAACAAAAGAAATTGCTGAATTAGAAGAACATATACTTTATTTTGTGGTAACGAAGTTGTTACTCCTTATTGGGTAAGTTGGATGAAGTGAAACTGAATTCATTTCACCTGATTACTCTGCACCATAATCTGACGTCTAGCTCTTGATATTCAGTGTAATTGTATTATGCATCTATGGTATTTATTTACAATACACGCAATAGATACTATATAATCCGGCCAGTATGGAAGATATTTTGGAATGGGGAAATATGCACTTGCTCTATGCCATAGTGATAGAAGAAATGTGGAAACAGAAGCGAAGAAAAATTGTTTATTAAAATTGTATACACATGGATTCCATTGCTCGTTCGTTAAGAAAAGAAAAAGTGTTATTGTCGGTTGAAAAAAAACAGATGAAAAAATAATAGGATAATGAATAGATGTGCTTTTATCAGTGACTTCTACCGACCAGCTAGACAATGATACATAAATGTGAAATCTATGAAAGCAGAAGAACGTCTTGACGTAGGAATTTTAGGAAAAATATCTTCCGAACTGCTAGTTTCCATCCCAATCTTTTAAAGCATATCCGCTTGTATTATTATTTTCATACGACCATAGTGCATACTTCGCAATTATAATCGCCGAAAATATAGAATTCTTTAATCAGTCATGAAAAGATCTTTTGTGGTTCAAGTGTTGTTGTTTAAAGTCTTTCTCAATGTTTTTTTAAGTATAACAAAATCAGTTTAGTTGCAACTCTCTTCAACTGGAATTTTGGTTGACACTCTATTATTATTGATGAACGATGGATTTTTCATTGATGTTGTAGCGATGAAAAACTTCTATTTCATTATTAGAAACTACTAGAATTTGTTTAATGTGTTGATTTTGATTTCTGCTTTCATTTATAATCAATGCGTTGTGATTATTTTGTTCTTTGTTGTTATAAGTACTCGTATAGTTCGAGGATTTTTTGAGCTTTGTGATGTACCATAGTTCTTGTCTATTAGATTACTTCTCTATTTAAAAAGTGAATTTGTTGATTTTTCATTCTTAATGAAATGACTATAGAGTCGTTGAACATTTTATTCAAGTTCATTAGTTCCCATAATACTTTCTTTTGAGTTGATCCATCATTGATATAATAAATTAATAAACTGAATATTTCCTCAGAATATATTCCAAAAGAAAAGTTGACGCATACAGACATGTGCTTGTGTATATACTATTGCAATAAAGATAAAAGAGGAACACAATGTGTATAATCGGTAACGAAAAGCTTTCTACACTATTTTATCGATGGTTAATCAAATAATTCTATAAGAATACAAACTGATGAAAAAAAATGGCTTTCAAAGTATTAATAATGGTAGTGTAATTCATCAGACAAAGAAATATTAAGAAAGACTGCAGATGCATTATGCATTGATATCTTTTGCGTGTTGTTGATTGTCATGCTTTTTTTAAAAAAGGTTTATGACGTCAAATAAACGATAAATTGTTCGTGGGAAATGTAAGATGATAACATTAAAATTAACATGTTTAGTTATGCGAAAAATATAGTTTAATTATTTATTTATCAAACGGCACATATTCTTCCATTTTCCACTATATATAAATAAGTAAAAAAAACATTTATCTTAGTAAAACAGATTAATTCTATTAATATACAAAAAACGGATTAGTAGTACAACATGGCAACATCCATTGTTTTATCATTATCATTAATTGGAAAACAAATAGCCTTCTATGGTGGTTTTTTAATGGTTGTTGCTGGCATATCAGGTGGTATTCTCAATACGATAGTATTTGTTAGCCTTCGGACATTTCGACAGAGTTCCTGTGCCTTCTATTTAATGGTTATGTCAATACTAAATATTGGTTATATGCTAACTGCTCCATTCTCACGTATTTTGCTAAATCTATACAATATTGATCTAGTACAAAAATTTTTGTTCTATTGTAAATTTCAATCTTACGCTTCTCAAGTTTGTATACTCTCATCATTAACATGCTTTTGTTTGGCAACAATTGACCAATATTGTGCAACATGTCCACATCTACGTTCACAAAAATTTTGCAATATTAAACTTGCTCGACGTTTAGTCATTATAATGATTTTCATTTGGTTTTTACATCCTATACCATATATAATATTCTATGAACATGTCGTATCATCTACTACGGGTCAAGTTAGTTGCACTTTGACAAATACAAATTATGCAGAATATCGCACCTATTTTGTTGTACTTATTCTCTTTGGCATCCTACCATTTGGAATAACAGTTTTATTTGGATCAATGGCTTATAATAATCTACGAAAAATTCCAAATTATACAATATCACTTATTCGACGAGAATTAGATAAACAATTAACAATTATTGTTTTAGTACAAGCTCTGACTGTTTTTCATAGTCTTTTACCATATACAATTACAAATATGCTTGTATTGCACTCAAATAATTTTAATGATCCAGTTATTCAAGCTTATATTCAATTGGCATCTAATATAAGCATTGTGTTCTTCTATTCTCATTTTGCAGTAGGTCTTATACAATTATATACTACTAAATTTTTGATCATCTTTTCAGAGTCCATTTTATATATATATTTCTGTATCAAAACGATTTCGTCGACAAGTGTTCCATGTATTCTACAATGTTCATATAAATCGATACAGACAACGGCAAAGAATGATTATAAATCAAATACTACCTCAATCATAAATAATAATAATTGACGATCAACTTGATTCTTAAATTTTATCTTTTAATAATTGTTTAATATCGGTTGTGGTAGAAGAGACAAATATTGAAGAGAAATATATCGAAAAATTTTCGTCTTCTTTTCTTTTCCCTTAGTTCTGTAAAATGGATGTTGCTGGCATATCTTTGAATAAATTCAATTCTTGTGATGTTACCCGTTAATGAAAAACCGAAAAATTACATAAATCACTTTTTGCTTTCTTTTTTTACTTTGTAGTCGACTACTCTTCATTTGAGAGCATCTATGTAGAGGAAGTCGTCTATTCAAATTGATTGATCGAAGAGTATATCTAAGATACTCTGACAAGTATTGATGAATTAACTATCACTCTCCGTCAAAATTAGAATTTAATCTGGTTTTTTTTATTTTGTTACTAAGAATCAAGCTATAAATTATACTCTATTTGAAAAATCAATAAATATAATCATAGAATTGTATGTTGATGATTTTTAATAAAGTCTTTTCGATTATATAAGTATTTCAGTGGTTAATTTCCTAAAAAAAGATTAAGAATTAATAATTCTATAATTGATAAAATAAAACTTACATTTAATTAACGGTAAAATTTCACCATGAAAATATTTTATTCGATGTTTTGGTGATTTGTCTGGACAATTCATTTGTTTATGACATAGAATAAGATAATCAGGTAGATTTGTGTGACGAAATTCAGCACGATGAATAGGATCATCTTTTCTAGTACAATTTTTATCATATGCACACTTAAGAACATTATGACGTTCGTGTGTAAGATGAGGTTCTCTGACTTTTCTTTGACATAATTCAGAAAAACCACAAGGATGGGAATATTCTCTAATGTGCTTCGATGAATGTAGCTGGGAACAATAAATAGAATCTTTACAAGGTTTCAATTTCGGAGGGGCGTCATCTACTGGCACTGGTGCAATTGCATTTATATTACGACAACATAATCTATCTCTCATTCCAACGAATACGGCCGGCATATTCTCATTTGATGGTGGAATTATTTTCACTGGTTGTGATCTTTTTTTTCCTTTTGTAGTAAGAGCATTAAGATCAACATAAGAAACTGGAACAAGATGTTTTTCAAGCAGATCAGATGTGTCTTTTCTGAAATTTGTGTCAACTGATGGATGCAATTCGGGAATTGGTTCAAAATTAATCGTTAAATTTCGCACAGGAACATCTTGAGATCCACCACTTAGATGAATAAAATCTAATTTTGATAGATCTATATCAGCTCTTTTGAACTGATACTCAATCGTTTCATGATTATAGATGCTGTTTGGTCCAGCATGGGAAAGTGTTACTTGACCTGTTGCATGATTAATTTTTAGACAAAAAGTAAGGTAATCATTAGTATTGCAACTTCGATAGAATGTATTTGATTTTGCTTTGAATTGACCTGTAGTAACATTGTAACCATGTTGATAGGGTAAACCATCATTCAAATAGGAATATGTTTCACGATATTCTTCAGCCATTACTAATGGTTTTGCTGCAATATAACAAATCAAACACTGCAGATTGTATTGTTCAGCACCTGGATTAATTTTGTCATTGGTTACTGTCAACATCATATCACCATCCATGGCTTGCCAATAAATATAAGTAACTTCGTGACCAGTTTGTGATTGAGGTTTGTCAAGATAATATAAATGATATGCTTGTGAAATAGTGATTGGTACAATAATATGTTCTTCAAATTCAGAAGCAGCAACTGTAATAACTATACCTCGTGAAATATTTGGTGAGTTCATTCGATGATTAATTGCTTCACATAGTTGTTCGAAGACATATTTTGGATAAGTATGTTCAAGAATTTCTTTTAGTGTGGCGTCTGATTTAATCTCTTCACTTTCATAAATGCTAATTATAAGTGAATCTTTAAAAGTTTTTCTAGCTGATTCTTGAGCTTCAATCGAAAGGGATTCGAAAACATTCTTTGCTATATAAACACGATCAATATAATCTAATGGAATGAGTTGCGGTAAATGACCTTCGAATGTGAAATGAGAATCCACATTTGTCCATCGTTGAAGAATAGCGTCAATGTCGACATTCATTGATCGTTGCTTGAAACCTGTTAATGCAACTAATTCCATAGCTGCAGCATATTCATAACGATAAACAGAACAATGAAGTTTTGAACTATGAAAATGATGTATACGTCTCTCGGGAATTTCTGGATCTTTTATCCATAAACGATGTTTATAAGTGCTTCCACTGTTAAAACTAGTTCCAGCTTGAATGGAAAAATTAGCATCAGGATGAAACATGATTTCTTGCTTAAAAGTAATAACAATATCACCATAATAATGACCAAGATGTGGTCCAAGTATACTAAACACATGTTGATCAGTTCCTAATACTTCATCAACACCATATTTGATTCCTGTTGGATAGGCATTCAATATAATCGATGCTTTAGCAATTTTGATTGACCATTCATGAATAAGTTGAATATCTCGATTATTAAGAGGTGGTTGTAATTTTTGCTCGATTCTATATATTTTTTGTTCATGATCCGAATCTAACGGTGTTTTTCCACTTGATTTTGCTTTTGTAAATTCTGCTTCGACCAATATTTCAATAAGTTTACATACATTTTCTTTGACTATGGGAGTATTATGCCGGAGAAATATTGGACGTACTTGACCATGTTGTTGAACAGCTCTAACAACATTCTCTGGCTTTCGTAATAAATCCATAAAACGTCGACTCATAACATGACCCAAAACAAGAATAGATTCAAAGATCTCTTTTCGACATCGATGTACAGGTTGTAATGCTCGTATCCAATTAAGGATTTCTGGAGAAATTATTGTTTTTTGCCAGTTCATTCTTTCAATATAGTTATTCACGTTAGTAATTAATTGACTTTGATTACTAGCGAAATTGATCGATGCATTAAGATTCTTAGATGGAGCTACAGTAAAATGGTCAGAGTTGTTATTATGCCGATATCTTTTGAAATGATCACCATTAAATCGTTGTGAACATTTATAACCTGGTATTTCGCACAACAGACGAATATCTCGTATATCAGGATGAGTATAGGATTCTAAATGATCCTCTTGAGTTAGTTTCAAACAATTACTACCATCGGGACACAGTTGACGAGCGATATGAATTGATGTTTCCAAATGATCTTCGTCTTTAGTTCGGCATTGACGACCAAAAGGGCAAACATGTGAAAATTCAAGACAATGCTCTTCTATTGCTTGAGGAATGTTTTTTGCTCTGTTCGATTGAATAAATTCAATATACTTTGAACACATGTACGGTGTTAATCGGCATGGTGACCGAAATGAATGTATTGTATTAGCAATATGTACTTCATCATGGAAATAAATACAAGAATTATCATAAGGACAAACAGATTTGCAATGACGAAATGATTTTAAATGATCAGGATCTTTTCTTCGATATTTTGAACACTTTGGACCATCTGAACAATTCGGTAGATGACGAAAATCCACCAAATGTTTCTCGCTGATATTTTTGCATTCACCTCCGTAGCTACAAAATTCGGGATGATCGAAATTTAACAAATGTATTGGATCAATATCATTACATTGACCACCAAACTTGCATTTAGTATTATGCATAAATGTAAATGCATGAATTTCATCATCCAATCGCTCACAGGTAGAAGTTAAACTTGAAAGTGGACACATTGGTGGATGTGAAAATTGAGCTTTATGTTCAGACTTTCGATAATCACGACATTTAGCACCATGATGACATGGTGGCAGATCTAAAATACAAACATTATTTAACGTTAATTGTCCATTGATTGATTTATCAAGAATACGATGTGGTCCGATAGCTGCATTAATACGTATAATTGTGGGTGCCGGTTCAGTCATACCATCGAGTAATTCTTGAAATGGAATAAAATTTCCTTGTGAATTTATTTTATTGTCCGCATTATCATTATCAACAATAGTAAAATAAATAGTATTAAAAAATCCTGCATATTGTAAGATGACATGTTTGAAAATAGAAGCGATATGATCGGGTGGATTTTTAAACGCACCACAACCAAGAGCCGATAAAACCAGGCAATCATGTTTATGATGATGAGCAATGGCAAAAATATTTTCAATTTTCTTTTGTGTTTTAACAGCAAATTTATTTTCTAATGTTTTATTATTTTTTAACTTGGGATCTTTATATGCAGCCATGGCAATAGCACAAACATTGTATAATGGAGCTTTCATATATGCGTAACCATTGGCTTCTGTTTGTCGGAAAACAGTAATACCACTCGTATAAATCGCGCCGAATTCATCCATCGGATAGAACGTCTCATTGTTTGATATTTGTCTGAGTTCACCTTTATCGTTGTAACGTAATCGTTCTGATTGATTCTTATCCGCTATTTCTATATCAAGACTTTGATAATAATTTGATCGACAAAAAAGATTTTCTTCCTGTGCTCCATCACCTTTTCGATAACCTCCTCCAGGATTGGTTTGATTGGCCATATTTAATAATAAAGGTCGATGACCTTCCGAAACTAATCTTTGATAAACAATAAGACAATCTTCGTTAACTACTTTAACAGATGTCGATGCATATGGTGTTTTGACATTGCTAATTGAAGTTTTCGTTCCTTGTGCTAGTTTTGATTTGTGATCATAAACAATAGTTTGCATACGGTTAGGTTTTAATATAATTTCATCATTATTGATCATATAACACCGCTTTCTTAGAACACCTATTGTATTTAACATGACTGTCACTCTTAATAAATGTCGACGAAGATCATAATCTTTCGAACGCTGTTGCGTGGATTCTAGTTTTCGAAATTGTTCTATCCAATGTTGAGCATTCCAATGATAATGAAAGATTGGATGCTGAGGATTATCAAGTAATGTCATAATATTTGGTTCGATCTCGAGCATAGCTGTCTCATACCAATTGTCCGCATCAATATCCATAGTTTCTGGGTCAATAACAATACTATATGGTTTAAGTTCCATCATTATACCATCCATTCGCAGAAATCCTTTGTCTAAACAATTCTTATAAGTGTCTACATTATCAAGTTCCAGAATCAGCTGATCTTTGATATGATTATAAGCAATAACTCGATTTGCAAATGATTCATGAAAGACGATACGATTGACATCAAAATCACGAGGCACAGAAGAGACAAGTACTCGATAGGCAAGTTTTTTTTTCTTTGATATTTTTCGTCCATCAATCATTATGACACTATCGTTTGCCCATGTTTTGATGAACTTTGATACTAAAGCAATCGCATTACCAGTGTCTTTGTTGTGCTGTACGTATAATGATGTTGCTGGAACCTCTTTACCATCCATTCCAGCAATAATGGCAGATAAAAGTTTGGCGTGGGTAATAAACGGCGGTAAATCTTCCAAAAAACTACAATCTACATGCAGATAAGCGGTAGAGTCAACGTTTCCGACCCGAAAATCTGGTGAATTAACTACTTTCACCATATCGTCGAGGGAATTCAAAATAACACGAAAAATGTTGGGAAATTGATCCGAAATTGGCTCACAAATTGGATTGTCTGTTAGTTTGAATATTTGTTTAAAACGAACGGCAACTTGTTCAGTAGAAGGAAGTTTGGATGTATTTCGATCGAGCACTATATAAGAATCATGTTCAAGTTCATTCACAAACGATATATGTATGCTACGTTGTCGATCAAGAACCGTTGATTGAACTTTATCAACAAGATATGTTTTGTCATCTTCATGCATCAATCGAATTACAGCTATACCCAGTTTTGAGTAGTTTTTTGCGTCCTTTATTTTCATACGTCCAATGGCCTCTACACGACTTTGAAGCATTTGTTCTGCATCCTTCTCTGGAATATTTGGTGGCATGTCGGGTACGTAGACTTGAATATCTTCATCACTAGAAGTCATATGAGCAGAATGCTACTTGTTTCAGAAGTAATCTGAAATAACAATCTTTTTAAAGAGGACTATACTCTGACCAATACCGTTACAATAAAATGATATTAATAATCGAATTGAGCAGTCATTCGAAACAGACAGAAACTTAATAGAACACAACGCTTGCACTTACATAGTGTGCATTGTGCAATGAGATTGTTCGAGGCAAATCATTATGGATTCTCAGATTCCTAAAAATGGATTTTCTGATACCCATATTCTTAGACATACCACTCAGGTCGAACAAAACGGCGTTCGTTACGGTAACGTTTACGGCAGTTTATGATATAGGTACGAATATTTTTCACCCGTATGTACATCCTATTGAGGCGTTTTAACAGTGCCAGTATTTCTAAGTCTCAAGGATACTGTATGATCCTCGTAACAAAACCGAATACTGCAGTATTTGCCCCATATTGTATTACTCGTTCGTATTATTAAACTATGTTTAACGTCTCCAAATAACTCTATATACGATCCTGGATTGTCAGCAGCCAAGTATCATATTTTAGGGGTTTAAATCTCGTTGTCTGACGTTAAATAATTGGGAGAACACTGAGGATTAAATAGGAATGTAGCCATTTTAGTTTTCTTGTTAGAAACCTACCTGAGGGCTAAAGTTTTGACTAAAACAATGGATGCTACTTAAATTGGTTTGATTGGAAAGATGATCATCGAAGTACATTAACTTTTTGTATCTTTTCAAGTGAGCTTCTACGTCAGAAACAGTAGTTGCTTTAATCTATTCACTAGGTCTAGCGATTCAGATAGTTTAAATCATCTCATTAATACTTATGTACTATGAAAGCTGCTAGCGTAATATCTGATGAGATTAAAAATGTGACACAAGATATACCTGTTCTTACTAATTACTTCAAAGCCATGTCTGATATACATTCGGATATACCTGACTGCTATTCCTTACTTTGCAGCATCGAGCTTCAATAAGGAAATACTCCCACGATATTTTAACTAGATTTAGTTTATACATGATCTCTGATAGCTATTGAAGACGCATGTCACTATATGTGACGGATTATAATGTCTCCTTCGCCGCAGTTTGTGGGGGGGGGGGTGCATATTTCTACCCTTATGCTTCAACACTCTTTCAGATCATGTTTCGCAAAAAGCAATAGCTAATTGACTTGATATCTATGTACCTTTAATAATCAACCTTCTATTCGTCTGATGCAAGCTAAAACAATAGTTAAGTTTTGAAGAGAACGTCGTATACTGCCTTTATTTAAGCGAAATAAAGTGAAGTTGGAAAATATCGAAAAGGTATTCATCATTTCAAAATCTTGATAAAAAACTTCAGATAAATACCTCAACTTTTCCAACCTATACATATAGGCAAACAATATACGGCTTATCAATATAAGTATCTTTTTGAATATTGATCAAAGGCAAATAAAAGAAAAGAATAACCCATGAAATAAACTACATATCGAGTCGAAAACGATCACTTTGTAAAAATATCAACGATAAGAAGAAACTCCAAAGGCATAAATGAGGAACAGAAAGACGCTCGGTTGCCATTACATAAATATGACCGTAAAACAGTCATTAACATTATGATGGTCCTTGTGAAAGAAACACAGCACAATAAAAAATATACAAAAATTCTCATGCAGAAAAAATATTGAAATTTTTTCTAACAAGAAATTGGTTAAGTGGCATTGAGGAATTATCGATAAATCTCAGATATTTCAAATACTTTTTCGTTACTTCTAGTTTACGAAGAAAGCACATCTCCGGATAAAAGCTGTTGTTCAATGGATTTCAATATTAAATGATGCCGTTTTTGTGTGTGTGATCAGAATGTTGTATACAAAGTAATCATAAACATAGATTACTAGCGATAGTACCCAGTATTGTTTGGGAATCCCCTTATTGAAAACTTACTATGTCAGAAAACAACAGAAGATGTATAGAGGGCGTGTCTGAGATCATTTCATCGATTATCACTACATGTCCCGTCGTTCCTACAATTACATTCATGCTTACATCGGATATCAGTGTGGAAATATGAGTGTCTCTCTTTTTTACTCACACTCATTTCTATACTTCATACCAACACTCAGTGCAAAAGGTTGACGGCAGGAGGTGAATAATTTGGCATTAGTAGCAAATACTCTCCAGTTTTTGAAAGATTAGTGAATGTTGTAATGTATCATAACCTGTGTAAAATATCATTCCAATCCTACCGTTGGGCACCTTGATCCATATTCAACTTTCCTCTGGACCTAAGGCTATGCCATGAAAAGTATGGCATCCCTAGTTCGTACGGTATCTAAATATGCAATAAAAAATAAACAGATACATATAACCTTCTTGTTTATATATCCGCGTAGCCAAAATAAACTGAACACCTCTTTTTTCAGATTATCTCTTCTTACTATCATCATTTGTGCTGATATTTATACTACAGATAGATACTCGATTGTCCGATCTATACTGAAAGTTTCAGCTCTATGGAATAAGAAATCATCGAGAAAACTAAAAATATGTTTTATGTAGCCATATGCCACTGAAACCAAAATTTAGCATTTTTGTTTATTTTTCTATAATTATGATTTCTATTCAGATTTCGTATGATAGCTAGTCAACTAGTATAATACACTACAGACAAAGATACCTTTGGCAATCTTCACATGTTACTTAAAAAATACAGAATCAAAAACAATCGATCAAATGCATCAATAAAAATAACAGGGGAACTCTTACGAAACATCAGCACCAAGAAAAATAAGCAATCTGGTTTATTACATCAAAATTTTTTACACAAGTATCAACTATAAAAATTACACATTACGCTCAGTCATCAATATTCCAACCACCAGCTAGAATAATCTTCTGGATTAAAACATGAATGTGATCGATATATTTTGAATGATGGAAAGTGGAATTTTTTTCCCAAGCCTTTGAGTTGAAGATACCTCTGTCTGTAGTGCAGTATTCTAGTTGACTAACTATTATATGAAATTTAAATAGAGAGCATAGTCATAGAAAAATAAACAAAAAACGCTAAATTTTGGTTTCAGTGGCACATGACTACATAAGACATATTTGTAGTTTTCTCAATGATTTCTCATTCTATAGAGCTGAAACTCTCAGCATAGATCGAGCAACCGAGTATCTATCTGTAGTATAAGTATCAGCCCAAATGATAGTAATGAGAAGAGATAATCTGAAATAAAGAGGTGTCCAGTTTATTTTGATCACTTGGATATATCTGCTACCTAAAGATCATTTTTGCTATTTGCTTAGCTACAACAATAACAATAACGATCACTACGATTGTCGTAACATCGACTGCTACTGGTAGATTTTTATAGTTAGTGATAAAGAAAATACTCATCATTTATTTAATCACAACAACAGGGACGATGACCCCAACAATAATTCCAACAGCAACGACGATAGGTATGTTTTTGTATATCTATTGTGAAGATTTTTTAACATCTATTTACCTACAACAACGGTGACAGCCAGCCCTATATTCCACAAGTTTTCATCTGTCTATCTAGTGACAACAACCTTCGATACTTGTAAGCTTTCATCTCTATCAAAATATAATGTTATTCTCTAATGCACTAGAAATTGTTTCTTCATAGGCAACGGTACTCTTTGGAACATGACAGGTATTCGAGCCGTTAATCAACTCAAAGATCCACGATGTGTTTATGTTTGTGATATTGAAAATCATCGTATTCAAAATTAGCTAAAACGTGCAAGCTTTGGCATCACAGTCGCCGGCGGTAATAATGGGCAGCCAACAAACGAACTTAAGAAACTACTCGGTCTCACTTTTGACAAAAAATGGTTATATGTACATGCATGTGTGGGGATCGATTGAAAATGGAAATAATAGATTTAACAAACCTGCAAATTTTGCGTTTGATAATGATGGAAATCTATACCTAACTGATCATGACAATAAACACGTGATGAAATATTCGCTCAATGGCACGGCTGGAAGTATCGCTTTTGGTAGTAGTTATTTTGATCATCCATATGAAACCGAATTTCGATATAATTCATCAAATCAAGTTTATTTCACAAAAGACTGACAAAAACTTTACAGTTGTGGACATTAAATGCAATGATGGTTGATACAACTCTTGGTACTATCAATCAATTCAATAAGCCATATTCAATGGTGTTTCAGACACTACGCCAACTATTAAGGAGACAGCTGGTATTGCTTTTGATTTAAACATGAATTTGTATGGAACCAGTAGAGATTTTTGTGCAGTAACAAAAATTTTTGCGTATTCAACGTGCTAGACATTTATCGTTTTCTCTACTTTGTACAAAAAATTGACTTGTGAAGAAGAGGAATTTTTCATACATAATCTTGGTAGTTGACAGTAATAAAATGAAATCTTATAACAGTTCCATTGATTCTGACTAATAGTTTTGTAAAAAGATAATTCCACTGAGATGTATCGATAACTGTCTAATGGAAGGATTTCGGAAACCCAATTCCTAACATATCTCATTGAAGATCATGATGTCAATTATGGATGAAGAATGAAATCCTTTCGTTATGCTGTTGCCACTCGAAGCCATTCTTGACCTGCGGTTGATAGACTGTAGTCAGCTGTGATTGATGAAAGTATATAATCCCACAATTGGGAGAACGAATGACTTCACTTATGACTTGAGCTTCTCGATCGCCTATTTGATTATTGCTGAGAAAGAGATACATAATCAAGTTATTTGCTTGCAGCATTTGAGCAATATAATCACAACCAGCATCCGTTATTCCATTCGAACCAAGATAAAAAGTTTATCGACGATTGTGAGCATTTTCCGATGCTGCAACAAGAGATCGCATATCTGCATTAGTTATATGATCACTTTTAAACAATATACTAGTCAAACTAACATCAGAATAAAATATCTGTGCCTCAATATCGTAAGGTGAGTATCATATATCTTTTTTCTTTGATATCTAGATTGGTAACCATTTCTATATCACGATCATTCAAATTTATCGTGTCCAGAGTTAACCTATCACGGAGTTTATTTTTATCAGTCGAAAGAAGTATTTGATTGAGAATAGCATAAAGATTCTGTTCTGTTTCACTCCAGTCCAAGATGTATAAGTAGACTGCGGCAGATTCATCTTGAGTAAGTCCATTTTTAGGTATATTCGTATTCACTTTAGCTAAGGTTGTGTACAAGTTGAGTTATGTGTTTAAGACATTCATAGGTGGTTGACAAGCTTCATTAAAAGAAACAAGAGATTCTTGTTTTATGCCATCGAATGGTTCCAATATTTGTTTTGATTCATAATGCAAGTCGGCTGAAAGACCAGGATTGACTTTAAACGACAACGCTATCTTTCCACGCGCACTTTTCTTTTTAATTTTTGATAATACTCGGAATATTTCTGCTGCCTTTTATTATCTTTACGTTGGAAGGTATACGACAACTTATGCAAATAGAAAAAAAGGTAAAACAAGAACAAAAAAATCTTATTTACACATAGTTTCGATAAATAGAGAAAAAGAAAAGAAAATTCAAAATTTCTTATATCTGTCCTTGAATAGTGATCACGATTCGTATGAGAGTAGCTTCCAATTGGTTATTGTGCTTTCTTAATTCATCAATCCTAATGATCTGTTCTTCAATAGCATTTACGATAGTTGTTTTATCTTTCCATGATAATTCTTCGAAATTTGAATTTGGATCCTTTAATTGAAAAAAATATTTACGATTCAAAATCATTTTTGACATTGATTCATTCTTTAGCTACTTTATCATCATCAGCAAAGTTTTCCGCCACTCTAATCATTTCATTGATTTGTTCCGTTGATACTCGAGTTGTCTTTGAATTGATTGTAATATATCTCTTCTTTTCCCTACGTGTTTCTTCTGTAGTAATCTAAAAAAGCTAGCAAATATATTTCACTTATCAATGTTAGTGAAAGCAATATCATGCATTTATCTTGTTGAATAATTGTTTCATCGAATTGTCGACCAATAATTTATTTGATATAAAATATTGTATATAAATTAATAGACATCAATTAGAAAAGAAAATTCCGATAATAATAGAAATATACTTTCAGGATTTGATATGAGTAGATTCTTCGCAGGATCACCAATTAATCGAACACTATCAAGTATAAAAGCAACACAGGATGGAGTATTTCAATTATCGTGATCATTTTCTAGAATTTCGACATGACAATTTTTAACAACAGCGACACATGAATACGTAGTTCCAAGATCGATACCAATTACTGTACCAAGATTCGTTTTTGTTTGTTCAGCATTCACACAAAGAAAACATTTGATGTATGCTTGAGTTATTTATAAAAAAACAGTAATAGTGGATATATACTATATGTATTGCATCATATTGCTGGAAGAATGGAAGAGGAAAAAAGAAATATTATCATATAAATAAGGGTCTCCTAGGTATTTTTATGCTGTTATTCATAATGGTAAAAGCTCATAGAGGAATTTATACACAGGTAAAGAAAGGAAAAGACTTTGCGCGACAATATTTGTTTCTGCCGTCAATTTTAAACATAATCTTCAGCTGTCGTGCATTTCGTTTTCTTCGTCATTCTATTTATTTTCCGTTTACTGATCTTGTCGATTACTAACCAAAAGTCACTTGAATTTTGTGCAGCTGATTCTAAGATTAAATGTACAATGTTTGAGAACAAGTTTTAAATAGTACAAAAGTCCATACGATCAATTAAATTTATTTTTGTCTCCTATGATATGTATCTTAATTAAATATGAATTCAACAAAGGAAAAAAGAAAACAAATGCTTCTTGCTTTCACTACATTGTAAATAAACACCTGACGAAGTGTTATTATAGAAATATAGAAGTCGAAATCTAAAGGCTGAAATAAGATACTTTGATATTCCGTAAAATTTACATAGATATGTATCTTTCGAAATCATGACCGAAAAAACTTGAATTTATTTATTCATAAAATAATACATTGTCCCTTACAAATGAAGGATGAAGTCCTTTCGTTGTGCTGCTGTCATTCGAAGTCGTTCTTGACCTGCGATTGATAGACCACAGTCACCTACAAATAGTTGATGAAAGCCTGCATTTTCTAGGATCGTACGACAGAAAATATCGACACTTGCATCAGTGATCAACTTATTTCTGGAAAAACTCATCATAATAATTCCAGAATAGGGAGTACGAATGACTTCGCATATGACTTGAGCTCCTCGATCGCCTATTTGATTATTGTCGAGAAAGAGATACATAATCAAGTTAGTTGCTTCAAGCAATCGAGCAATATAATCACAACCAACATTCGTTATTCCATTTGAACCAAGATAGAAAGTTCGACGACAATTGTGAGCATTTTCCAATGCTGCAGCAAGGGATTGTACACCTGCATCACCTATATGATTACCCTCAAACAATATACTAGCCAAACTAACATCAGAATAAAATGTTTGTGCCAAAATAGATGCACCAACTGATGTAATATTGTTATTTCGTACGTTGAGTATCATACATCTTTTTTCCATAATACCTAGATTAACAACAATTTCCATATCACGATCATTCAAATTCATTGATTCCAAATCTAGTTTACCACGAAGTTGTGCGCACCGAATCATTTCTTCGAGTACTGGATTTCGATATTGACCTGAATTTGTTGACAATACTTGGTCTGTTTGTGGAAGATTAGATAAATTATCGGATTTCGAATGAGATGATGTTTCAATCTCAGATAAATAAATAACATGAACACCTTTGCTTGGATTTGTTTTCTTTGTTACTTTAAGAACAATACCAAGTGGAAGAAGAATTTCATCATCGTTCTGAAGATGAGAATGATCACGAATAAGTTTGCCATTCTTTGTTTCAATTGACAGCATTGTTACTGTATTCTCTCTACCTAAATACATAGGAGACTGAAGAACTTCCAATGTAGTTGTCGTGGAAATTATTGAGCAACACATTAGTTCTTCACCTTCTCGATAGAGTGCACTGTGATCGGTAGGAATTCCATGCCAAACAGTATGATATTCACAAGATCTACAATTGATTAATTTCAAATAGATTAGTTCAATAGATTGCTCACACTCTTACGGTAGTTTGTAGAACGCCGTAAAGAACAGTTTAAGATATTTAAGCCAAGGTCGAAGCTTATTTTTATCAGCTGAAAGAAGTGTTTGATTGAGAATAGCATAAAGACTCTGTTCTGCTGTACTCCATTCCATGGTGTATAAGTAGATTGAGGCAGATTCATCTTGCGAAAGTCCATTTTTGGGTATTTTCGAGTTTCCTTTAGCTACTGCTGTGTACAATTGAAGTTCATTGCCAAGAATAGTCACCAATGGTTGACAAGCTTCATCAATAGAAACGAGAGGCTCTTGTCTATAGTCATCGAGTGCTTCTAGTTTTTGTTTTGATTCATGATGAACATCGGCTAGAAGACGAGGATTTATTTCAAATGAAAACGCCATTTTTTCTTTCCAAGTATGATGTACTCGGAATATTTTTACTGCTTTTTATTACCTTTATGTTGGAAGTTACACGATAGCTTATGCAAATAGAGAGAAAAAAAGGTAAGATAAGGACAAAAACATCACATTTGTACACGGCTTTGACAGACGAGAAGAGAAAAGAAGGAAAGAAAGAAACAATAATTTAATTAATTGATCTTTTTCTTGAAAAGAATGAAGAGATTTTTCATAACAAAAAAAAATAAACTATAATCTAATTGTTCTTATATTTGTCCTTCAAATCGATTTGATTGTGCTCGACTTTGATTAAAATTCTGTCCTTGAATAGTACTAACAATTCGGCTAACTAGAGTTTCAAGTTGATATTTATGTTTTCGAAATTCATCAAGTTTAGCATTAGGATTCGCATCAATCCATTTAATTTGTTCTTCAACGGCATCTCCAATAGTTGATTTATCTTTCCATGATAATTCTTCAAAATATGAATTTGGATCTTTCAATTGACTTCTCAACGAATACACATATCTACAAAGAAAAAATAGAATGATGTGATGTTTAATGTATTGAAAAGATCTATTTACGATTCGAATTCATGTCTGGCATCAATTCGTTTTTTAACTTCTTTATCTTCATCGGAAAAGATTTCAGCAACACGAATCATTCGATTGATCTGTTCTGTTGATAATCGATTTGTTTTCGAATTGATAATAATATTTTTCTTATTTCCTCGAGTTTTCTCTTCTGCCGTAACCTACAATAAAAACAAGAATATACATATTTAGGATAGTAGAGAGTGTGTGAACACGAACGTTAAGAATACCATTGACATCAATATCAAATGTAACAAGAATTTGTGCTTCACCTCTTGGTTCAGGTGGAATACCAGTAAGATCAAATTCACCCAAAAAATGATTATCTTTAGTTAATGGTCGTTCACCTTCAAAGATTCGAATTGTTACAACTTCTTGAAAATCGACAGTCGTTGTAAATGGTTTTGTTTCTGCAACTGGAATATGTGTATTCTTTTCAATAATACTTGACATTGCTCCACCTTTAACTTCAATTCCCATGGTTAATGGATTGATATCCATGACAACAATATCACTATCAAGACATTCATCACCTGCAAGGATTGCTCCTTGTACAGCAGCACCATAGGCTAGAAGAGATACATTCATTATTGGAAGAAAATCCTTCTCTCTCTCTCTCTCACTTACCAACAGCTTCATCCGGATTAATTCCACGTGATGGTTCTTTTCCATTGAAGAATTGTTTCAGTATTCCACGTACTTTTGGTATACGAGTGGATCCACCAACGAGAAGAACTTCTGCAATATCTTCTATATCTAATTTTGCATCTTTGAGAACATTTTTTACAGGTATCAATGTTGATCGAAATAAATCAAGATTAAGTTCTTCAAATTTTGCTCGAGTTAAAATTTCACTAAAATCTTCATTTGTCGAAATAAATGATTCAATTTCCAATCGTGTTTGTTGTTCAAATGATAATGTTCGTTTTGCTTTTTCTACTTCACGACGAAGTTTTTCTACTGCATGAACATTTTTTCCCAAATCGATGCCCTTTTTTGTTTTAATCAATTTAATGAAATGATCAATCACACGTTGATCGAAATCTTCACCACCTAAATGTGTATCTCCATTAGTAGCAAGTACTTCGAAGACACCATTATCGAATGTCAAAAGTGAAACATCAAAAGTTCCACCACCTAAATCAAAAACAAGAATATTCTTTGCGCCTTTCCATGTTTTTATTTTGTCTAGTCCATATGCAATCGATGCTGCTGTTGGTTCATTGATAATTCGAACAATATTTAAGCCGGCAATTGTGCCAGCATCTTTTGTTGCTTGTCGTTGTGCATCATTGAAATATGCAGGAACAGTAACAACAGCATTGGTGACTTTTGTTCCCAGATATCCTTCCTAGAAGAATAAATAGATGATTTGTTATAATATCGAGGAAGAAAAAAAAGAACTTACAGCAATATCACGCATTTTACCCAGTACCATAGCAGAGATTTCTTCCGGTGTAAATAATTTATCTCCATAACCAATATTAACTTTAATAATCGGTTTGTTTTTTT
>JAJEKB010021105.1:544670-555628 GCA_022393335.1 Macrotrachela quadricornifera | reverse complement strand
TGTTGAATGCAATTATTTTCGGTATGTTTGAATACATGAATTGGTCACCATTAACAACTGCAGGCAAAGAAATAAAACGATAGACTGGAAATGGAATAGTATTTTCTATTGATGGACGTAAAAATAATGTGGAAACAATAAGACATGGTTGATTAGTGGGAATACTTTGCTGATGGATTGGACATGAGCGTATAACATGTACAGATTGAGCAACAATAATTTGAGAAAAAAAATTAAGTGCTTCAGAAAGATCAGTGATTCGATATGATTTGTCGATGACAGATACAATCAAGGCCAGAAATGACATAAGCTCATCATTTGTCAAGTAATCAAATCCAATTTTATTATTATTAATTTGTTTTAGTAATATATTAGATGCTGACAGCGACCTAGATGATGTGTCAAGTTCATTGGTGTCTACGTGACCTTGTGATGAATTAAGCGGAGAATTTTCAATAGCGTTTGCTGAATGAAGTTGATTATCAATGAAATGAGCAATAGAATTGGTTTTTGTGACATATGTTCTTGATCGATGAATTTGTAAAATTCGACGGATATCGGTTTTAAAAAGCTTCGAAACTTGATAATTATCGTATCGAGGTAATACGGTGGTTGTATCACGAGGTGATAATATAGTGACAAGTTCTGCTACGTCAGCAAGTGTTGTGTGTGAAATAAATAGGCAAACATCTGTTGATGGTGATATAGCACATAGATTGTCGAGATAAATAACTGAATGAACAATTTCTTTTTGAAGTTGCGATGAATATGTACCAATGCGCTGAAGCATAAATGCTTTGTCGGTATCAATGATGACATCGGATGTAGGTATATTTAACATCGGCAAAATATCAGTTGTTTCAATTAAATTGATTGCAAAGAGAAATATTATGAATTGTACACAAACAATCATCATGAGTGAAAAAAATATACGAATGACATAAGTAAATCACTTTCCCCACGCATTATATACTTTTCTATTTTCTCTTCGTACCCTGACCAATAGGATATTATCCACTTCGCACAATGAACTACACATGTCTATAATTGGTCAAGTTTGATTTATCGTTTCTAGTATTATCCTCTCCAGGGTGATTATTGAACTTTATTGAAATTCATTCTTTTGCTTTAAAAAGCTTTTTTTTAATTATTTAATATGTTGTCAATTTATTATAGATATTTTAAATTAATCACAAATCGAAGAAAAAAAAATCTACTACAATATATAAAGAGAAATAACATTACAGATAAGACTAGGCATGAAAAGAATTCAACAAATATGTATTAAACAGTTGTTACAGCATATTCTTGAAGCATTGATCTAAATGAATTCAATGAAAAATTTTTTATAGTAGCATTTTTAACATACTCAGCTGTACTTATTGTTGTAGAACTGTATAAGGTCATTTGGTTGATCATATTTGTAATTGCGTTTTGTCGTTCTAAATTAAAAAAGTATAGCTATATTATTCAAAATCAAAAATATTTTACCTTGATGAGCTTGAGCACGTTGACGATATGTTTTCAATGATTTCATTTTAAACCAAGATGACTAAAAGAGTTATTAACATCACAAAAATTGTTTTTAAATAAATATATTACTTACTTTAAGTTGACCACCATTATTAGTCCACTTTCTAAATAATTTCAATAAGAACAGTATCAAAACCAACATAATTTCTAAAGTAAACATTATATAATGAATATTTTTTGTTGAAATTTAATGATGGTACAGATGAAGAGGATGTTTGTTGCTTTTGCTGTTTAATATCGATTTATTTGATATTGATAATGATGGAACTGTTTTTTCACTATGCAGTAAACGGATTAAATTAGAGAGCTGCTCGATTTTTTGTCCACGAACGACCTAAAAAAGCGTTTTATGATAATTGACATTGAAAACAACTTGCTTACTTTAATATAATTAAGAATAAAAATCAGAATGATCATTGATATTGGAACAACTAGTGGTATGCGATATGACATTTTGAACAATGATTAAACTCGAAAGAATTTTTTTCTATATTTAAATATATTCATTGCGTGTAATTGAATTACGATGCTTTTCTGTACATGTAATTATATCAACACATTTTATCTTTAAGTGTTGATCACAAAATGTCTACAAGATAAACCAGAGTATATTGAACGTATACAATAAAAGAGAAATTAAACTTCAGAGAAAGTGAAAGTTCATTTAAGAAAAAGTGCAATTTTTATTTCCCGAGAAGAAGCTAAAATTTTTTCTAAACTTCAATTACTTTTTTAATACATATTATCTGAATAAAAATATTTTATTCAATAAAAATATATTATTATCATATATGAACTAATTTATTGTTGAAATATTCTTATTCAATTATAAATAGTCATAACCTCTCCTTTTTCATAATGACGTTCTATATCTATCAATCTTCTATTTTTTGTTACATTCTATTATACTCTTATCATTTATAAATTTTGATTAGATAATGAAATAATTAAGGCAAAAATATCTTTGTACGTGTAAATTATAATTTTCTCTTTATGTGTTATATATTATTATCACGTTACACACTATTATGTGTCTTGATGGATTAATAAATCTTTTTACACCTTTGTTTTTCTGAAGTAAATGTGATCGTGTAAAAATTATACGTTTTCTGATTGTAACAAAAAAATTGATACCAATCAATATAATATCTATCTGTTTTTAACACTCGGTATGATTATTAATTCGATAAAGAAGAATATGTGATATCGATTCACATTCAAAGATAAATGAATCCAGATTTTTTGAAAATTATTTGAGGTTTTGTTTCAAATTTTTCTATCATTTACACGTATTATTGCAATTCACTATATACCTCATTAATAATCAATAGCTAAAAACAGAATAAATAATAGCGAAAGAAAATCAAAATTCTGCTTCAAATTCCAACTCACTTTGATATTTTATCGAAGACTAATTTATCTTGATAAAAATAAATGATAAAAAAAATTTCTATTTAAATTATGAATCATTTCGCTACCTAATTTAACAGAAATTTATTTGACTAAACAATGATAACGAAAAAACTTTCATTTAACTTTTTTCAACATCTAAACATGTTATAACAGATGAATTTTTTTCAATAAAAATAAGTAGTAAAAAAAAATTCTGTTTAAATTTTTCGAATCATTTTCATATATCATTAAAGATGAACGTATTTTAACAAAACTAAATAAAAAAAAATTATATTTTGAAATTTAATATCATTTATGTATATTATTAAACAAAACTAAGAAAATCAATAAGAAAATTTTATTCTACATATTTATATCATTTTCATATATTATTAGAGAAGACTTTATTTCAACAAAATAACTAAAGAAATAAAAAAAATTATGTTTTACGTTTTTACATCATTTGTATATGTTGTTTAATATCAATTTATTTCAGAAAAACTTAGTAACTAATAGAATAGATTGTGTTTTAAATTTTAGATCATCTCCATGTTTTAGGAACAATATATTTTATTAAAAATTCACAACTGAAAAAAGAGAAATTTTAAATAATGATTTACGTTATGAATTAGCTTTTGATTGAATTTTCTTTCATCTCGTTTCGTATCGAGTTATACTGATTTATGATTATTATTAAAAAGATTATTTTATTGGTATTAGTGACTAGCGCTATCTAGTTCTTTTATAAAACTTAATTATTAAACAATTTTTTTTCTAGTATTAAAGTCAGATAATATTTTTTTTTTATTGAATCTTAGTATAAAAAAACTTCAATAAGAAAACAGTAATCTTGATCATGTTACTTTTTTTATTTCAAATTTTATTTTTCAATCATCTTGTTCAGAATAAAGTCATTTTTGTTTGCTAATATATGTTAGATTTCTGTTTAACTTTTATGGCTGTCTTAATCATAAGCAACTAGTTTTCTCATCGCATTGATCATTCTTCAATCTAGTTGATCTTGTATAATCATTCAACCATGTCGCTTTTCGAAGAGAGGAAAGAGAGAAATAATAAGCGAGATATATGATTGGTCACATATTCTTTGTTTTCTTAGAGAGAGATATTACGTGATGGACCCTATAAATATTTATTGATTTCGTACACAATTCATCAAAAACTCATTGCATTTTCTCCAAATATACTTTCAATTATTTAAATTATGGTATTGAATCTTTTAAAAAAGAAAGATTATTGGACACAAGTACGTGATGTTGAAGGATTTATAGCTCTTGTCAAACAACTAGGAATAGATTATCGGAAATTGAATAACAAAAGTAATGGCTACACCAAAGCAGACAGTATATGGGGGCAATTAGCAGCATTAACAGAAATTTCTAACAAAGATACTATTGAAGTTCGAAAATGGCTTCATACAGCATGGCATGGAAATCGACGTAAAGTTCGTACAATATTTATCGATACACAAGTTAATAGTCTTCTACAAAATTTAAATCGATCACCTGTTAACGATGAACGAGAAAATAAATCATATGTCGAGACGGTAATCTTCTTTTTTTCGCCTTTTTTTACATTTATAATTGATATAAATTAGTCGCAAGAAAGAAAAAGCTTTATTCAATGAGCAATATAATTATCATCGATGCGCATAGTTCTATAAATTAGTGATATAGCGGAAAAAAAATTGACATCATAAGGTATCATGAGATTCAAAGAAAAGTATTTATTAAAATAAATGATAACATATACGAGATTAGATCTATATCTTTGATTGATCTGAAATATGTATTATTATTTGTTGACATTTATTTTCATGTTACGTATAAGAGCTCATTGTTAAATTTTTATTTTTCTCTGAATTGAATACATGCATTAATTAATGTATGCTACATTCGAAAGAAATTGATTATCTCTGGAAAAAAATATAGCCATCACTAGGTAGCGCTTCTACACTTTGTTAATTGACGTATATCTGCCTCATATAGCAGATATACTAATTAAGAAAAGAAAAAAAAACGCAATCTCGCTTATTTTCTGATACAGAGAAAAATTCATAACTATATCGTTCAAGGACTAATATTTTTACTACCGGAAAATTAAATCTTTTTAAAATTCGATCTATAATCTCATAGTACTCGACAATAATAATTTTTGTACTTAATGACAATTATGCGCATGTCTTTAAATCGCGTCGTCTTTGAAGTTTAATTGCCACTTGTCACAATGAATAATAGCATATTCAATTTTCTTCATCATGTTTAGAACATATCTTTACTGAAATAGCAGACTCAAATTGATCAACGAAAAAATTTCTTCATGATTATTTTTAGCAAAAAAATAAATCCGACAAGACAGTTATGTAGTTCTGTAACTGATGCAGATGCACAATAAAATTAGAAGTTTAAGATTGAAGATATTAAAATGGTTTTAAAACTAATGCTCATTTCGTACGCATAATTAGTAGGAAAGAGAGTACTCAGATAAATATTTACAATTTAAGAAAATTAGAACTGAATGTGAGTCTTTTTGTGTATATTTAGATGTCTAACAATGCTTCGTTATTAACAATTCCTTCAACTGTACCAAAACCCACGCGATCAAAAAATGTTTTAACTCCTAGTTATGTATATCACTTTGCAATGAATTATGAGCAATGGCGTGCTTTCTACAACCGTAAAATCGGTGATGTGTGTCATAATTGGGGAGATCAACTTGATCCACATTTTATTCGACTCGGCATAACTTGCGGTATTGTGTTTCGATACCATCATGTGCGGGAAAAAAATTCACGAAAAAGGAATTGCAATTTATTCAGTGGAAAAGGACATTGTAAAGGTGAAAAATGTCCTGTGGAAGTTACGGTCGAAGTTCAAGATGAACCAAAAAAGAAAGCTAGTCCAAGCTTATTTACGGTGATAATTAAAGGTGATAAAAATCATCCTTCTAATGGAAAGATCATGGCTCGTCCATTAACTGGCGATATTCGAGAAGCAATGGGTATATTGTCTTTCTTGTCTTTTAAAATTTCGTGTAGAAATAATTATTTTAGCGAAACAAGTTCAACAAATTGGAGCGCTAGGTGTTTATGAACGTAATTTACGATATGCTAATGAAGATCTTCTGAAAGAAGGCAATTTTACTGAAGTACCATCCAGAGATGTGTTAAAGACAGCTAAGCAACAATATGAAAAGAAGTATCGATTCGATGAAGATTATTTTAAAGAATTGCGCATGTTTGGATTTTTCACTCGATCTACTGATGACGAATCTGAAGCTATTAAAGGTGAGAATTTTTACACTTTATTAATAATTGACATACATAGATGTTTTGTCAGATATTTTTTAAATATAGTTTCAAAGAAATACACTTTATTGTACAGATGTTGTACTACATTTATCTTGTTATTTGTATTAGTCCGAATCTTCTAAAGAATGTAAAAATCACTTTTTAATTGTATTTCTATATAGGTTATATACAAACACATGGTGAATGGCCGTTTACTGTTTATTTCTTTACTGAAGTACAACTTGATCGATTTGTTAGATACTGTAAGACTGTAAAATATTCAACGTTTCATATTGACGCTACTGGTTCTGTTGTACGACAGCTAAAAGATCAAAAAGACGTCTTCTTCTATTGTATGGTGTTTCAAGATAAAAATTCTCCAATCATGCCACTTAGTGGAGCACTATTATGTGACCATACAGCCGCTTCGATTACTTCTTATTTTAATTTTTTTCGTGGTAAATTAGCAACACGGAGTAAAGTTGCCCGCCCAGCATTCGTTGTTATTGACTTTTCTGCTGCATTAATTAATAGCGTACTAGCCTCATTTAATATTGAAAACATTCACACTTATTTACGTCGCTGTTATAATACACTTGATCGTGTTTATGACACTAAGCAGTTACGTAATATGACATTTTTACGATTATGCTGTGCTCATGCAATGAAAGCCTTTTCACGTAGTCTTTTCAAGTTGAACGTATCAAAAGAAACTCATCATCATTTAATGTCATTTTTTGCTGTACTGTTAAATTCTACAGAATTCGATGGCGCACTTAGTTTATATGCACAGATTGTATATGTTTATGGACATCCATATTCGAAGAATTCATCTGATGCACTCGCCTCACTTTTGGAAAAATCTGGTTCTTCTGACTTCGATATTGAACCATTCTTACAAGAAAGCGATATTCAAGATGAAAAACCAATGAAACAAGATTTTCTCGATGAAACAGATATAACAACGGATCCAATTATTCATCAATCACCATTCAATGTGAAAGCATGTGCTGAAATTCCAGTTTTACGTCGAATCATTCGAAAAGAAAAACTTGATAACGAACCATGTAATCGTCTTTACTCACCAAAAATTATTCATTTACTATATAAATGGTTTGCTTATATTCCTTTTTGGTCTTGTATAATGACTGATTTTTTTGAAAGGCAAGTTTTTCTTACTAGATTCATAATGATTGCTATGCTTACGATTTAGATATGCTAAAGATGGAAAAATTGTATCAACAGTTGACTGGGAGTTTGGACGTGGAAGACTTTCAAATGCTTTGATCGAAACATACTTTCGAACCGTAAAATCATCAGTGCTAGAACGTCACACTAATCTTCGACCTTACGATTTCTTAATGCGGGCTTATAATCATACACGCTCACGTTTTAAAGGTGACAAATTTAATGTAGATCAATCTTCACGTGGTAGAAAAAAGCGGCGACTTCAATCAGATGCTTTAAACGTAGAGGATGAATGGCAACGTCGTGCTCGATCATGCACAACAAATAGTAAACGTAGCTTCTATTTTAGTGATAAAGTTAGTCAAACAAATGCGTGCAAATTATCGTAAGTAGTTTTTCTGCATATTTTCAAAATGCTTTTGATAATATCTATTCTTTAGTAAAGGAAAAATGAATAAAGAGATAATTGGATTAGATGACAATTCAATTTCATCAAAAAACAATTCTTCTCCTGGAATTACACCAGTCAATTTCGAGTATGTATCATGTATTGTGCATAAGATTTTTTATGGCAGACAAAATCTTTTTGAAGACATATATATCAAAAAATATTTTAACATGTCATTACATGAATATTTAAAATTAATCAAGATGAATATAAAGAATCTTTCATCTAAGCCGAAGTCAATAGATTGAATAATGAGAAAAATACATGCGTTCATATTGTAATATGCCCTACGTGCATAATCATACGGATAAGACAAAATAATTGATGAGAAATTAAGCCGCTAAAGAATAAAGAGAACATGTTGCATATTTTTTCAAGTAACATTACGCACAGAATGATAGATAAATAAAGAATTGTCAATTCGATGTGTCTTCAATATTATGTTGAACACATATAGGTTGGATTGGATCAATGAAAAGCATTGATTTTCAATTAAATTGAAAAAAAAATACATTCTGTAATGATGTAAATAAAAGACAAATAGCTGATGATTGAATTTTTTTTTTAATTTTTAGCGGTCCATTATCAGATTCATCACATAATTTAATTACTGATCACTCATTTGGATTTTCTGCTATGTCGTCGAATGTGTTTATGGAAAAAGAAGAAAATACTTCTTGTTTCAAAGTGATTTCACGGTCGTCATCATTAGTTAATCTTAATTTGTCACCAACTAAATCTCCCCATTCATCTATGAATATTTTCTCTGCATTATTAGCTGATGATGATGGAAACAATGTCAACAATGTTTGTATTGACGATTCTGCCTATTCTGGTGATAATATCAGTTTATCTCGAGCGCTTTCTCCAAAGCGACCATATCCATCATCCGATAGCAGTTATTCTACGTCAAAAACGGAAACCCCAAAAAAGTTGCGACAAAAAAAAGTGAAATTTTCGCCAACAAACTCAATTGATAAACGTAACTTTCCACTTAATGCAGATAATCGTACAACTACAGTTGGTAATCTCAAGCTCACATGGCCATCATATGGAATAAAAAATGCATTATATGCCGGCGAACATTACTCGATATGTAACACTTGTCCGATAGATACAGGCCTATTCATCCTTTATCATGCATATAAATCTAGTACCGATAATTTTCGTAATCTACTGAAAAATAACTCTCTTGAAGCTTATACACTTCTTCGTCGTACATTTGAATTTATCGAAAGGGACGGATGGACTGTTGCTCGTTTGTATTGGCTTACTGAGAAAAATCTTCTCAGAAATAAAACTAAAAATGGTCAATATGATCTAAAAAACACAATGGATGAAATTGTTTTTAAATTTATTAAACCAATGCAAACGTTTCCACTTAAATCGAAATGCACATGTAGCGCCTGTTCAAAACCAATACGCAACCATATGAGCGCAGAAATCTCGTTAACGTAAGTTTCTTAAAATCAGTTTTATTATCCAAAAAAAAGGATAGAACTTCTTAAATATTGTGGAATTGTAATTTTTTAATCGGCTCTATTTGGTGATAAGAAGTATGACTATTTAACAGTTTTGTTTAATTCAATTAAACATTCATTTATATACATATTGCATATTCAGCATATACATATGCATATGAGCATCGGAAAAGAACACAGGACGAGAAATCGGATAAGTTTATATAGAAAGAAGGCATCGAAATAAGAGGGCGCAATACATGACTAATTAGTAAAGTGTACAGATGATAAAGAACAGGAGGTGAGATAAGAATATACAGATCTGTTGATTATTGAAGAACATGCAGGAGTATTGACATACTCTTCTATCATCTCATCGCTTCATTCTTCTTTTGATTGTTTTTTTACCACTCACCCTTGCTGTGGTGAAAATAACCTTTTTATTATTTTTTAAATTATTTTATTTATGTTTTGATACAATAGGTACTTGGAAACTGAGAAGAAGTTCTTAAACTTCATACCAGATTTTGCTGGCATTAGTGAACGTCTATGCGGTGTGAATCTCGGTACTATTGAGCCGCTTAACTATCCGGCAAACTACATGATTGACGAACGATCTCCGGTTATTGATATAGAAACCAATGTCGCTCGTGTGGAGTAAGACTCTTTTTTCTAATTTTTTTTACGAGCCATGTTTAAATTTTAGAACACATTACATATGTCAGGCAATTAGAATAGCCGACGCAACACGATTTATTTATACCGCGCCATTCGTTGTTGTCAATGCTGAAAATAGTCCATCAATAATGACAAATTTGCCGGATCCTTTATATATTGGTGAATACGAGTGAGTTGATTAAAATATTCTAAAACAAAAGCAACTTCGATCTGTTTTTCATTCAGGTATTGTCTTTCTGCTGGCATCAGAAACACAGGTGCACATTTTATTGCAATTATCAAATCGAACAATAATAATTATTATTGCTTCGATGATTTGCATCCTCAAGGTTGCTTTATTCACAATGGCATTCTACAAATACATTTCGCAATCTATGTTTTAAAAGTGTAGCAATGTTCGTCATAAGAAACTAATATGGAAATTTTAATTGTACACACTATGCAACATAAAACACGATTCATTTGTTATCAACAATATCATTTATTAATTTTCCTTCGAGTGCATTTGTTTCTTCTTTTTGTCAATAACATATAATTATTTCTTTTTGGAAACTTTTCTTCCTTTATTAAAATGTAATAATTCACTACTTTTCGTAAAAATAAAATTATTTGCAAATATATAAATGTACTTTCAATTTATCACCACGAATACGTAGTCTATTCCTTGAACATATTTAAGTATACTCTTCTTCTGAAGATGAGTCTATTTCAAGCACACTTCTACGCATGCCATATCATCTCAGAAAACAAATTATCTACTCATTTGTTCTTGTCCAACTCCTTTCACATTTCAGTATAAGTTTCCGAGAAAATATCACAAAGAAATGCTCGTTGGAGGAATATAGAGGTTTAGTATTTCGGCCTCAAGCTACACTTTTTGGCCGATGACCCCCCTCGAAAATGGCACCATTCGACGCAGAATTAAATTCTGCATCCAGCACAACCATTTAAA
>JAJEKB010021105.1:511884-544660 GCA_022393335.1 Macrotrachela quadricornifera | reverse complement strand
TTAAAACAATAGCACAGCTTCAGGAGCGAATGTCAGCAAGGATTACTCGAATCCGCTGCTAACTTTCCTTACGTTCAGAATGGTTGACGAAAACACGTAAGGTCAATGCTTGAGAGAATACGTTTCAGTTCTGTGCGAAATGTTTTTGATACCAATATATTTGTGTAACAACCAATACTATTATCAATGAAATACCAAAAGTATGATAATTGTAAAAATAATTGTTCAATGACTTGCTGTTCTGAAGATTTCTCATGGTATTGTGTAATTTGTTGATAGATAAGTATGATTGTAACTGGAAATCTAAAAATAATAAAAGCAACAATATCCACAAGTAACATTCGAATAAGTTGTTTATCTTTTGATTGAATCATATGTGGTCTACCAATTTCTACATGTCCAGTGTTCTCTACATGAGAGATTAGTCTTCTATCACGTACACTACGAATATTTTTCACCGTCCATAATCCAAATATGGCCATTAGCAGAGGTGGAATAAAACCACCCAGGTGAAAGAATCTGACTGTAAGATCTTGTAAGATTTCTCCAAGATCATACAAGAACTTGCTGTAAGATCTTGTATAAACTTACAAGATCATATGAAAATCTTATATGATCTTGTAGGATTCTGTAGGAAAATCTTAAAGCCACCATTTCTTATAAAATCCTACTATAGGATTCTTATATGAACTTATTGTATAATCTTATAAGCTCTTGTACTATTCATATAAGATTTATTAGAACGATCAGATGTATCATATGCTGCTTTTCTTGTACCATCTGCACGCACTATCAATTTTTTTTAAAGAGTTGATTTCTCTTTGTTATAAATGTATTTTGTTCAGATATATATGTGTTACAATAGTAAAAGAAAAATCACAATATACAAATAATAATGTAGCAGTAACTATGTAGTATCTAACGACTAGTATCTTGCTTATATGATAAGTACAGTAAAAAAATTACACATCATAATAAAAATGGTGTATATAAATCACATGAAGAAATATAGATAAAAAAGTTTAACATCAACATACAGAAAAATAGATCAAACATATAAAATCAATTTAAAAAATACAAGGCGATCAAAAAAAAAACATCAACATACAAAAAATATAGATCAAATAATTAACATAATATAAAGAAATATGGATAAAAAAACAATTTTAATCGAATGTTTCGATTAAATCATTCTCAGTTTGTTGTTGATTATGTGCTCCTGTATCCATTGAAAGATGAACAGTTCGTGAAATCAATTGTGGTTGATGTTGTTGAGCTTGATGTTGTTGTTTTAATTCACGTTTGTATTTTTTACGTACATCACAAATCATTTGTGTTAAGCTTCGACGAAGGCATAAATTGAAAAATTCAGCCCAATGTGATTGACTAATTCGAAATCGAGCACATACTGCCTCTAAAATAAAAAAGCAATGCAACTGGATATAAGATTTTTTTGAGCTTTCATAAAGTTAAATGGAAGGTTAAAAAAGCCGAGAGAATATGAATGACCTATGCTCACTCATATGTTACCCTGGTGTCAATCAATAACATTTAAAAAAACCACACATCGATTTTATACTTTAATTAGAAATTAAAAAAAGTAAAGAGCTGTACTTTTAAATATTCGCATACGAGCCGGATCAAGACCAGGTTTAGCATATGTTGAATTAGCATAAAGAATAGATTCACTTATTTCAGCTGGAGTGAATAAAGCTTTTAAAACTTGTCGAGCATATCGTCCGTAATCACCAGAATCATTAATATCTAATAAATTTTTATCCTTATATTTCTAAACAGAAATAAAAAGAATATATCTGTAATAAAACAACAATTTCACTCACCACAATATCAGGAAATATTTCACCTTCACGTCGATATTTTTCTAAACTAGCATCGATCTAAACGGAACAGCAAAATATATCAAATAACTCGTCCTTTTGAAAGAAAAAATAACTTTACTGTTGTTTTTTGCATATTTTTTGAGAATATTTTGAATTGTTTTTCCACTTTATTATGATGAGTTTCCATACGATCAGCTAATTGAGAAATACAATTACCAAATTCTAAAAAACATAGATTGATTTGATTAAAACTCTTTTACGAAAACCACAGATCAGGAAGAAAAATGACTAATATTATATATATGTGCGCTTTGCTATAATGTAAAATAAACTTGATTTGAAACATCAACTCAATCCATTTTTGATGGCAGAAAAAAAAAGTTACTATTTTACGTATTCCTATATGACAGTCGTGCCAACATACCCATTCGTAATTAGTTGAATTCTGACTGAAAGTTCTTTTGGTGGTGGTCCATTTTTCCAGATGACTTTGATTTCGAATTATTATCATCATCTTTGGCTAAAAAATAATAAATGTTGCAAATATATGAAGAACAATTTTTCATAAAAAAAATTCTAGAATAATATAATTTGAACAGCTATATAAGATTTAAAACTAGATATAGTTAGATTTCTTTTTATGAACTAGAAACTAGACTAATAAAAGTTCACACATCTATGAACCAATATTTTTGAGAACAAAATTCATTAATAAATTCTTGTCACATAAATTGGATTGCTAAATACCTGATTTTCTTCCAAAACAAGACTTTTTAAAGAAGACAATTATCACTGAGAATATATTTTTTCTCTTACTTTCAACATCTTGTCGATGTCGAAAACACTGTTGTGTTCGAACAACATTATAACCTCCATCTTCATCATTATCATCAATTTCATCTCCACTTTCATTTTGTTCTTCATTCATATGTTCAACAAATTCTTCTTCTCTTTCTTCACGTTCATTATTTTCATCAACACTACATTCGCTTTCACTACCTAAATGATAAGTTAATACAAAGATGTCCTTAATTTGGTGCAATATAATTTTAATTACTACCATCTATTTCTTGTTCATCATCATCATTATCAAAATTCATTGAATTTAATTGTTTTGTTGTTCCAATTGCACGACATTTTTTATTTGATTTTTTAATCAAATTATGAACACCACGACGATATGTATTGAAACGTTCTATAAAAGAGAAGAAAATATAATGAAAAATTGTTTCTCAATTAGAATCAAGAGATACTAAATGATCAGCTTTCTACCTAATTAATAAAATAAATTTACGCGACTTTCATTAAAAACAAAGAACATGATGGTCCAAAAAACATTGATCATTGAGCAAGTTAAGTATAAAATAAAGAAATTCACTTACGTTGAGAAAAATGTTGTAATTGTTGAACTTCAGAATCAATTTGTGGCATCGTGGTGGATGATAAAGAAGGAATGTTTGGATGAAAATCAACTTTTTTTTCTAAAACATAACGAGAATATGAGAAAAAATAAAAAAATATTTCTAACATAGATGGAATACATACTTGATTGTTTATTATTCGATTTTATGTACTTTGCTGGATATGAATCAAACTGTTCTAAAATAAAACAAGATGTAACATATATTAGAAGCTATTGAAAAATCAAGAACAAATTTACCATATGTTATTTTATGATTTTTTTTCGGTGGTGGTGTCGGTGTTAAAACGTAACGAGCTGGCATTTTATTTTGTGTAGATCGATGATCACGTGTTGATTTATTTTCATTAATGTTGATCATTTTCTTCTTTATCTTAAATAAAAAAAAATTGTGAATATCAAAAACTTTTGGTTAAAATTAACTGAAAAAATAACGAAGAATGCTTTAAACTACACCGCAAAAGCTGGCATCATCGTTTTTAAGTAGCAGAGAAACTCTCAATACCAATACTTCTGCATATCATCATATTGAAGATATAACATTTACAATATTCAACTAGATTTGTTTCTTTGATAAAACCATAGGTGAATATCAACAATTCATGATTTTACACATTAAATAACTAAAACAAGAGATGAATAAGTTTTAAGTGTTTATTTCAAATATCATTTATGCCCTATTATAAAATTTAATTATATATAATATCTGATATGTTCAAAATTATAGATAGCGAAAGCACACAAATTTAAAGCTAGTCATGTTCATAAGTAGAACAAATAGGAGTAACGATAATAGTTGAAACATCTTGACTATTTTGCAAAGGAATCACATAATTCACTATATTGGCAACTTCAATGATACTAAATACATTTGCTTCTTTCAACACAAAATAATAAAGATCCATTGGTTTTTTGATTAGATTATAATAGCAGCTTTCTTTAAAATAATTACTATAAGATTTGTAATTAGTAAAATGATGAATTAATGCCATCGTTCGATTATGAAAATTAAAAAACAAGATAATTTTCCCAAAATTAAAATGACTATCATGAGTACCATATTGAACAAAATAACTGATAGATTTTTTTTGTTTTAAATATTTCAGCGAATGAAAAACTTGTTTATGTATTACACATCGACGATAAAATTTAATACAACTATTAATATTATTGCATGAACATTCTTTGTCATGATAATTAAATAATGCATCATAAAAACAATCATTTGAGTTTAGTACAAATGAATCCAATGGACCTAAAATATGGAAAAATATTTAGAGTACATTATGTTTTAATAAGAAGAGATACTTTTAAATAATCTTTATCCATCTTAGAACTCTACTTTATTTTGAAATTTAAAGTTAAATATTTACCATCAAGTGACGAGTGTCCTTTTTCTACATAATTTTGTAAATGAACATCAATATTATAATAATAAGCTAATATATCATGATAAAAAACTGTACCATTTCGATTTTTAGAAACATAGCCAATAAAATCTTCATAAGCAAATGTATTTATACTAGATAATGGTCCATGTTGATCATATAGACGAGGTAAATGTTCATGTAAATGTAATACAAAATTCAAATGATAATCAAAATATTTTGTATGATCACGATAATAAGTAATAAGCAGGTCATTGGCTAATAAACTTGTATTATCACCTAATACTTTATTACCATGAATCAATCGGATCCCCAAAATCAACAACGATAAGAAACCGATTTGATTAGGTGTTAGATGATCTATGAAATTAGGAATAAAAGCATATAATAACAGATTTTTTAATTCTGCAGCTTTTATATAGGAAAATTCTTCAATACCACGTAATCTACGATTAAAATGATGTGGAAATGGTTGAGCACGTAAACATACATCTATTTGTTTTCGAACAGAAGGAGCAAGAGATGAAGAAACAGTTTGAACAACGTCACGAAAATGACGAAGCAATGTTATATGAAGATAATCCAGTAACACCGAAGATGGAAGTGGTACATCAAGAATTTCTTGTAGAACTGAAGTGCCAAAATGACCAACAACTTTAGCACCACGTTGTTCAGCACGTTCACCATAAATCGTAAATAAATCATTTGTTCGTTCTTTTTTATGTAATGTATATGGATATTGTCTTTTACGAGCTTCCTTAGAATGAATTCCCTTAATTGTACAAAAAAAGCAACAGTAATAACCTGTATGCCCCACCATATTTAAAATCAGCTTCATTGCAGGACAATCTGCAATAATACCATACAAAATTATGTGGAATGATGTTTGTCGAGAACTAATTGTTAAACCTATAAAGGAGAGAAAACATGTTCAAGTGAAAGCTCACACCAATTTTATGAAGTATGTGGTTAGTTTAATTATTTTTCTCAGAAATTAATCAAAGTTCTATAGATAAATCGAACAGGACAATTTAAGACAAAGCAGTCAACATGGCTATCACATGTTTTCGAAATTAATATTCACTGACTTGTTTTTATTAAAAAAATTCAGTAAAGATTATTGATCATTACATTGATGTCGTTCCTTATGCAGTGCGAAAGTATTAAGAAAGATAATATAGTGAAACCATTGGTAAATCTTACCTTTTTCTTTGAGTTTTTTCATCATTGTCAAACTAGATTCAAGCCATAATTTAACATCAGGTTCTGAATAACCAATGTACATAGATAATAATATCATATTTTGTCGTCGAGTACGAATATTTGGTGGAAGTTCAACTATTGATGCACTCAATAGCCACAATTTAAGTTTTGTTGACTTCACAAGACTAATACCATCAATATGTAAAATTAAAGAGAGAAGATTTTTGCCGAGATAACGAATCAATAATTTTTTATATTGTTCAGCAAACGGAATATCATATGGTTCTTGATTAGGTGAGTTTAAAAAAAAATTTTTATATTCTTCAATTTCATGTATTAATCGAGATACAGTTGTAGTTAATAAAAGTGAAACATCAGTATCAAGAATATGTGCAAGATGTTTAGGTTCAGCTGAGGAACAATTATTACATTTTGTTTGATTATCTTTTAAATTTTTTTGACATAAAATGCAAACAGTTCGTTTTTGAAAATAATTAATAATATTTAAATTTGCTAGTAAGTTGTGCATATTTGATGGAATTGAATTTGGAACAGGTAATATACTTTTAATAAACATTAACAACTTGTTGGCAGTAATTTTGCTTATTTGAGATTGACGAATAAATTGTAAAAATTTAAAACAAACGTCATCTAACAACATATTTGTATGTTGATGTAACCGAATTTGATAATTTTGATTCGATGTTGAATGATTTTCATCGTGAATATCTTCGCCTAAAAAACAAATTATATGCACATAATGACAAAAATAATTAAGCAACGATGTTAGATAAAGTTTACCATCAATTAGAGTATTAAAATTTTGAGATGTTTTACTATTAGTCATATTTAAATAACTTGGAATATTATTTGATATTAATTCTTGTTCTTCAATAATTCTTTCTGAAGGGGAAAATATATGATGATATACGTTTTGCAGATCTTGGTCATTTATATATGGATCATACTCTGTAATAATTGAAGAAGTTGATACATTTGTATGATTATGCAAAGTACTATAAATTGAATTATTCCATTTTATTTTATTATTTATGTCTTCATTCGAGAAATGACCAGCTGTTTTAGTTAAAGTTTCAACAACATTTTGTGCTAAATCGACACGATATTTGTAATTGGCTCGTTGTAAAGCTAATCGTCGCTTCTTTCTTTGGCGACCTATCTCTAGAAAATTATTTATTGTCTTATGTAGATTCATTTTGATAATCATTTATAGATCATATCTAGAATCGATAAGAAAAATAAACTGTGAAAAATATAAGTACATATTTATCACTAATTATAAAATATTCTTCTGTAAGTAAGAAAATAGAAAATATGAACTGCAAACAGCGGTGAGAAAGTGCTTCATCGTCATGTAAAAATCACTCTGACCAACATGTTCAACAGTAGAATGAAAATAACGAAACAAGGATCGATTCCTTGTTGTCTGTGATAAAATCATTACACAAAATGTATGTTCTCCTTTTTCTTTTATTATGAGTGTAGCCAAGGTAGGTCACGGGCAATTAAGGCTTTGAGTACAATAAGTAGTCCCTTTATTTTGGCGAATAAATTCCATAGGCAACCGGTTCTAAAAAGAAAACTTCCTATATCTTTGACTATTTGCTGAGTTCTTGCTGCATCACTATTGCGTATTGACTTTGAGCAATTATAATAGCTTATTATACGTCTCTCATGTGGACTGATACGGCTTTCAACACAACACATTAGTACAGCATCTCTGTCACAACGACCTCCTCTCATAGAGCGCATCAATGCTTTTATCATATATTTTGGATTATTCTTGTAAGTCAAAATTATCCGTGTTTATTGCTGGAATCAATTAGTGTACTTTTCTTTTCTCTTTTTCAAGAAAAAAGGAAGTTATCAACAGTTATTCATTTTTTTTTCTTCATGTCTAAATTTAAATCTATTAAAAAAAAACGTTTAAAGCAGTTTTATTCTTTTTTATAGTGAAAAATACAATGTATATAATGTAATTTAAAAACAAATAATTCAGAATGCATTTCGTTATTAACTTTAATATTGTTGTCTGATAAGTGATTAAACCAATATACATTAAAGCCATATATCTTAATAAACGTAGATAACTACCAGCTGCAAATTTGAAAATGTTTCAATCAAATTGCATTTAAAGATTTGTTTTTGATTATAGGTAAATTTTCAGGAATTTGTTTTTTATTAACTAAAAATAAATAACTTCAATATATTAATTTTATTATGATTCTTTCAGAATGCTCGTATCAAATTAATTTAAAATAATATAGTAGAAGCCAAATATTACCAAAATAAAATGTTTTAATGAAATAAATTTAACTATATTAAATTCATTTTCTTCATTTTAATTACAAATAAATCATCATATTATATTAATTTTAATATAATTGAAGTGAAATTATTTTCATTAATTTGAATTAATTTTATTTCACTTTGTTCAAAATAATAAAATAATTAACATCATTAGTTTGAGGTTATCATACCAATCAAATACTAAAAATATAAGCCATGAGGAAAACAACAAATAAACAAATATAATAAAATTTTCAACTATCTAAAAAAGATAAAAATAAAATAATTTAAAATTTTACAGATGAGCATAAAAAAGTTCTATCATCTTTATATAGTGTGATGTAGTTATTAAATAATCACACATCCTCTATAAAGAACTTTGAAATATATATGAGGATTAGTAATTATCCAATTGGTTCATTTCTACAAACCAATCTAAAATATTTTTATAAAATTGAAATCATTTAGAAAACTTTTTTTGATCAAAATTTGAAATAAAAAAAATGAAAAAAAAACTATGAAAAAAAAACTACCCTATTCTCTAAAAAAATGCAGAAAATACTATTTTTTCCGCAGCGATAAATCAAAAAAAAGGAAATATTATTTCTAAAGAAAAAATAATAAATTTGGTTTCATAGAACACTTTACAAAAATGTATTTAGAATTCTAAAAAGATGTGAACTCAAATCAAAATATACTCATTGTTTTAAAAATTATTTAAAATTCGAAACAATTGCTATATATAAAACTATTCGCATAAGAAAAATCAAGAATTATGATCTTACAAGATCGTGTAAGATATGATAAGAGTCTGCTTTTCTGATTTTGTAAGAATCTTATACTAAGAATCGTATAAGATTTACAACAGCATCTTACAGTAAGAAACGTATCGAATCTTAGAACAAGATATCTGTAGGATTTCATAAGATCCTATAGTATGAATCTGATGATATCTGATTGTTGGTAAGATCTTGTAGGTTCTTATATGATCTTAACAAGATTTCTCTACCTGGGCATTAACGATAAGTGCATGATAGCCCATGAATGTAGTGTATGAACCTGGTTCATAAAAACAAACAAAATAATCAAGTCCATATTGTAGAATTTCCATGAATAGTAATCCATGAATTTCAATTATTACAAAAAATAAACCCAAATTAACCAGACTTATTACAACCAAACGACGTGTACTGCGTTGCCGTGTTGCAGCATTTGGTGAGGTAATTAATGTACGATCAATAGATGCTAATATAAGACAAGTTGGTTGGCAGCATGTGAGAACAAAAGAAATATAGAAACGAAATCGACAAAAACCAATACTACTGATACTAAGATCAGTATCATAACCAACTGCAAGTATTGTTATGAGAAAACCCAAATATAAATATAATATATTAACAATATTTACAGCTATTAAACAAATCGTACAAGGACTTTTCCGTAAAGTACCCTTGGTAAATACTATTAAATTTAGTATACAACTGATAGTTCCAATGGATAGTACGATTGGACCACCAATTCTTAATACATTTCGTTGAATCGCATGTAACAGTTCCGATGAAGACATTTGAATTTGTATTGTTATTCTGAAAGAAAAAAAATTTTTTAAGATCATGAACAAACCAGAAAAAGATGAGAGCAGTATAAAAGAAAATATAGTCTTGTCAGATCGTGTATTCACTGATAAAACTATCTGAATGAAAGAAAAATTAAAATCTATTGGTTGAAAGTAATCTAGGTAAATGTAATTTTTTTAAGCATCTTAACTCAAAAGTAGTTGTCAACGTTGACATCTTTGTCGTGACTTTTTTCTTTGCCTTATAGCCGTTAATACCTTGTACGTCAACAAAGAAATTAGCAGACAGGATAATCTGATTTTAGAATAATTCAATGGAAGGATTGACATATTCAAATAAAGAAGCGCCACGAATACCATTCGAGATTCTCAATGAAAAGCAAAATTTTATTTCGAGCTTTCAATAAGTGTGATTTAGCATCATTAGAAAGTAACAAATAAGAAAGTGAAAGGATTAAATATATACGTGTGTGATGATTCACGATCAAAGATTGGTATTAATCAGAACAGCTAGAACAATAATGGTCTTCATAAAACTCATGCAGCTATCTACGGGTGAAAAAATGGCTAGAATGCATTGAAACCGTATAGTAAGTAAGAAAAAAATCATACACAGTACGAGAATGTTCCATATAAGAAAATCTATCCACTTATGTAGTTTTTAAAAGCATTTGCCCAAGAAACATCAATAAATGGATTCACAACCGTATACACTTCCGTCCTTTGTTTATATGTGGTACATATTGGGAGAAAAAACCTTGTTAAAGCATAATGTGCAAATTCACTAATTATTAGTGAATATTGTTGTGGGATTATCAGAATTACCGTCATATACATTAAGACGCTGATTATCGTGAGTGGTTTGCTGCAAGGAAAAAATAGCAAATTTATGAGATTGTCAATTCTTGAAAATCCTTAAAAACTCTTATAAATACTGAATAAAAATCCCCAAAACATACATTATTTTACTTAGGTCCGGCAAAATCCAACCCTTCACTTCCACGTAGTGCCGGATGGTAACGTCATCATATGGCGGCTAAGATGGGCTCTGGTAAGGACCTCAGGGCTAGTCACTCGAGGTACCCTTTGACTGACTCCGAAAATAACAATAGAAGCACCCATTCCGGGCAACAATCTTTCGACTCGTCGTCAGCACGCAATGGTTTTACAGAAATCAAAGCTTATGATTAGGCAGACACCTGTCTCTGATAATGCAACGACGATTCGAACCCAATCTACAAAATCAAAAACACCCCTGAAAAACATTACAATATCTACTTACAATGTACGCACTGTCAAGAGACTTGGAAAACTACACCAACTGATACATGGATGCAACAACAACAACATCGACCTAGTGGCCATTCAAGAGCATCGATGGCAAACATATGGACAAATTAACACCTACACTGAAATATCGAATGGTTCAATATGGCGCTTCGAATACTCTTCGGCAACATCAAAAGGACAAGGCGGAGTTGGATTACTCATGAATCCACGTTTCTCTGCGTTGCTCAGTTCAACAGAACAAATATCCGAACGAATCCTGATGGTACATTTCAAGGGCAACCCATCAATAACAATTATTGTGGCATATGCACCTACAGACGATAAAAACGACGCGATGAAAGACAAGTTTTACGAAGATTTACAGAAATGTACACTTGATGTTCCACCGCACAACGTCTTGATTCTTGCTGGTGATCTAAACGCCAGAATAGGATCAGACAGCCACACCGCAAGCCCACGCTCAATCGGCAGATATACCTATCACAGCACAACAGACGACAACGGCAACCGATTAGTCAATTACTGTGAAGTCTGCAATATGCGATCAACGCAAACTCGTTTTCCTCAATCCAAATCAAGATCTTGGACCTGGCAACATCCAAATGGTCAATCAAAAGCACAATTGGATCACATTCTCATCAATGGGAAATGGATAAACTCAATTCGGAATGTCCGAGCGTACAACTCAGTGGAATTAAACTCGGACCATCGAATTGTGAGCGCAAACCTATCAATTAGCCTACGTGTCCCAAAAAATAACAAATGCAAACGTGTCATATTCGATTGGAACAAGCTCAAAAATAGCTGTAGTTTACAAGCAGAATTCAACATACAAGTACAAAATCGCTATGATATACTTTGCACCAGCAACCCGGACAACGACATCCAAGCCAAATACGACAACTACATAAAAAGCATACAAGATACAGCAGAGAATTTAATTGGACAATCAAAGACAAAGCGTAAAAAGAGCTGGGTATCTGATGATACTATCAAAACTCTAAAACAACGAAATCAAGCCAAAATAGCATACAAACAAAACCAAGACTCAAACAGGAAAAACCAATGGCACAAACTCAACAAGCAACTCAATGCATCTTACCAACACGACAAAATCAAATATCTAGAAGACAAATTGGAACAATTGAAACAAGCAGACATATCGAACCAATCCAGAACAACATGGACACTGATCGATGAAATTAGTGGCAAACGCCGATACAACAGCGCAACCAAGATCAAACGAGCAAATGGCACCAAAATTAACTCTACCATAGAACTTATGAAAGAATGGAAAGAATATTTTGAAGACCTGCTAAACGTCAAGCCAAACACCTCTCAAACTACTCAAGCAATTCCACCGGCTCAAAATGATCTGCCAATCAATATCGACTCTTTCACAACAACCGAAGTATTACAAGCAGTTCAACAATTGAAGAATGGAAAAGCTCCTGGACTCGATTATGGAATGACTGCAGAGATACTCAAATATGGTGGTAAATGGACAACTGACAAACTACGTGAAATATGCACCAAAATATTTGAAGATCAACAAACACCAAAACAATTCAACACCAACATCATCATTCCAATACCAAAGAAAGGCGACAAAACTCTGATGACAAACTATAGAGGTATAAGTCTTATGTCAATAGCGGCCAAAGTTTACAATACAATTCTGCTAAACAGAATACGTGAACCGCTAGATTCGATTCTCCGAAAAAACCAAGCAGGATTCAGGAAGGGAAGGAACTGTATTGACCAAATACATGTTCTAAGAAGACTTCTAGAAGGCGCTATTGATAAACAATTACCCATATTCATCACGTTTATAGACTTCAAAAAAGCCTTCGATTTCATCAATAGACAAACTATGTTTGACATTCTACGACACTATGGCATACCAACAAAAATAGTTAATGCAATTCAAGCTATCTATCATAATTCTCGAAGTGTTGTTCTTCTGGATGGTCATCTTTCGGAAGAATTCCAAGTGACAACTGGTGTCCTACAAGGTGATACATTAGCTCCTTTTCTTTTTATTGTAGTAATGGACTATGTTATGAAGAATGCAGAACTAAACCACACGAACGAGAAAGGTGAACATGGCTTCATAACAAACCTACGACAATCAAATCGGCAACTGGCAACAATGATACACGATCTCGATTTTGCAGATGACATAGCTCTGCTCGAAGGTAACTTCGACAGAGCACAATCACAACTCATCACAACTGGTAAATGGGCTGGTAAAGTGGGCCTACAGGTGAATATCAAGAAAACTCAATTACTAACCAATCAAAACGTGAACAACAGATCAATGCAACTAGATGGACAAGACATTCAACCGGTTGACAACTTTAGATACCTTGGTTCAATGATGCTCTCAAGCGTCACTGACATCAAGATGCGAAAACAGCTAGCATGGAGAGCTTTTTGGAAAATGAAGAACATCTGGAAATCAACAACAATTCCAATTACACTCAAGACCAACATATTTAAAGCTTCATGCGTTTCAGTTCTATTATATGGATGTGAAAGCTGGATCATTACGAAAACACTCGAAAACACCTTAAACAGCTTCGCTACCAGTTGTTACCGAATTATGCTCAACATCAAACGTCTAGATAGAATATCAAACACTATGATCTACGAAAAGGTAAAACAAGAACCATTAATACAAACAATACAACGTCGACAACTACGATATATTGGACACTGTCTCCGTAAGAAGCCAGATGAATTTGTCAACATGTACGCTCTGTATGCCCCAAAAAATGGTCATGGAAAACGCAAACGCGGGCGACCACGTTTGAAATATGTTGATTACATTGCAAGACTAATCAACAACGAAGAACCACCAACCACAGATGAAATCAGAAAGGCTGCTGCAAACCGGAATAGATGGCACGATATTGTTATCGCCTGTAAACGACGCCAGTTTGCAGTCGACTGATGATGATGATTTAACTTAATCAGATATGACGACTATGTTATTTTGTTAATATCGACGAAGTCATTTTTGTATTATTCACTTTAAAAAATTCATTTTGTTAAATAAAATGTGCCTAAAACATTACAATCTTATGAGATGCCATGTACACTAGAACGTAGAACGCCTTGTGACAGTATGTGTAAAGACAAAAGAGCTGAGAATATGTTTACTATATCAATAACTATCTCGATAATCGAATATCTTCGATGCAAAAGCACGGCATATGAACTCTGCTAAAGAATTTATAAAATGTATGTGGATTAGAAAACTTTTCAGTCGTATAAATACTGATCGACGTATCGTCTAACTGTCTCTTCATATACTAATGAAAGGAAAATTTATTTGACGTTGGTCTATGATGATGAGTACACTCTTTAATCCTTTTTATGTGTCTAATCTAAAATATGACATTTTTTAATATTGGGTGATGAGGAATTAACACAATTATTGAATAACACGAAGTGAGCCATAAATATCTTTACAATAAAAAACATGAATATTTCTATTATGAATCAAGCAAATGATCTCAATTTTAATAAGGGATAGAGGCATGTTCAAGATTCATATTTATTAAACATGACACCCTCACCCTCAAAAAAAATTTACTTTTTCAGAAGTTTGAACAAAATCGTATATAGAATGGCGCAAAAGTCATTTTCTCGAAAAAAATATCAAATATTTCCACTGTGATTCAAGTGAATGAGTTATTTTTTTAATTTGTGATAAAAACATATTCAAGATTTATATGCATAAAGATATGCTCAGAGAGATTCTTTGTTAAGTACATTATTTTTTTTGTTGAGATTGATGGCGATCCTTAAAAAAGGATCTCGCTTTAGACATGTTTTTACCGATATGAAACTTGATTATGTCTCTATCGTTGATTAAAAAATCAGCTCATTTGCTTAAGTTATAATGAAGGTATTCAAATTGTTTATCGTAAAGATATCTATGGACCACCCTGTATATAATACGATGCATTGATATTTTACATGAATAAAAGTCTGAATCAATAATTGAAATCAAAACATCGTATACAAATCCTCATTCTTTAGTTAAATTATAATGTTTATTCCCTCGACTGAAGGGAAGGTCATGCAAAAAAAAATGCGTTTAATTGTTTGTCACAGGGTCAAAAGAACATCGGCTTTAAAGATCACTGCTCAGTTATTTTCACTATACGGCTTTTGTTCAATCACATTAGTGAGTGTGGAAACTTACTTAGTGGCAAACATTTCAGTTTGAACTTTTGACCAATCAGACTCTATCTATTTGAAATTTTAGCCAATGAAAATGGTTTCCAAAATTTAGCTTTCATCCAATCAGATTTTGAGGAACTCATGCATCTCAATATTCGTGATTTGTAAAAAAATAATTAAGATCTCGCAGCGATGTTTCATAAACTTACAGATGATGCACTCATTTATAGATCTATGTGCCTTTACTTGTTTTTCTTTGAGTTTCCTGTATAGAGTCCTTTCGTTGCAGATCTTGTAATTCTTTTGAGTTAGTGAAACGTTAATGAGTGTGGTTTTGAATACAATACAATGAAGTCATGTGAAAATAGACTTCAGTATAGAAGCTGCTAGCAGTGAACGGCACCCCACAAGAGTGCTAATGAACGACTAGTTGCTATTTTCTTAAATTTGCTTTGGTTTTTTGTATTACCTATAAACGTTTTTTGAGCAAGAAAATGGGGCATTACTCTGATCTATGCTTCATGTTGGTATACGAAAGTCTTAACAGAAAATTTAAAGATTGGATCTTATAGAACAACCGTCACTACCAATCCGTGAATATTTACATATGTATCAAGCATAGTTATCAGAGCAGAATCCAGTGACTACTGTAGTAAGAGATAATAATAAACAGAATTCAATCGAGGGCTAAGCGAGTCGTAGCGACGAGCATCACTTGTTATATTAATGACCTATACCGTTCCAACTAATTATTCATGAGTTCGCATGCCCATTTATTCGCAGCATAATGTCTGAACAAATCTGTTTTGTTTTCATCAATAAGATTTCAAAAAATAAAATTCGTGTCGTTATCTACTTTTGATACAGTTCCTTTATGTGCAATTGGTATCAATCAATGCCTTTCAGAGTCTTAACATATCCATCTTACCATCTGATACTCTCTCTTTTTCTATAATGAGTTTTTTTACGATTTGGTAGAAAATATCGCAGGAACATCTGAAGGTAAACTACTGGAAATTCAAGGAATCGGAAGTGTTTATTCTTTTCTTCATACGGAAGATGTTTTCGTAATTGTTAATATTTCATATTCTGCATTAAATATTATTTAGAAAAACAATCTGTTTTAATGTAGATGACAGATCATTGGGATTGTCGAAACAATATTAGATATCATCCACAACTGTTACAACAAAAACACGAAGAACGTTGAGAAGAACTTTCTAGTAAATCGAAGCGCAAAAACCGGTCGATGTCGAAACAAAATGAGAATAGTGTTAGTGGTAATACTCAAGATTCAATTCAATTAAAATCAACATCTTCTCAATAGAATTATATAATGCCAGCGAGTTAGTTTGATTCTAATTTTTATTTCTACTTATTAACTAACATTTCGCATACTAAATTGATACATTTATTGTGAAAACTTTAAAGAGTCAGACATTTTTGATCATATTATTCGCCGACATGATGAGACAAAATAGAATTGTTAGTAGCTAGTCTAATCATATTTTCGATTGATTGGGAAATAAATAATTATTTAGAATAAAATATATTAATTTAGATAATTTGAACACAATTGATCGTCATAGTCTTGTCATTCATATGTTGAATGAATGGATTAAAAACGGTGATGCTAAGTTTGGTATTTCAAATCGGATATTAATGGATGTTAGTAAAATACGCTTTCACTCATTCCAACCGTCGTTTCAGTCGAAGATAGTATTAATCGATAGAGCTTAAAATTCTACACTCATATGAGCCCATTCTGAGCCATTACGAACACAATATCTTTGACAAGAGAATCAAACACCATTTTTATGGATCCAATCTGATCCACAATACAAAGGGATCTGCTGTGGATGAGAGCGCATTTTAGTAATATCCCTCTAAATTCCAGTTGGCTTAATAGCCAACATAACAAGTGACGTGTCTAGGCAACTGACAACAGTAGATTTGTTTTTTACTATGACTTAATCTATTGTCACTCATTAAAAAGTTTTGTACCGAATCTCTGAAGTACGATAAAAATCCCCCTGAAAACTCGTAAAAACTTCGAAAATCTAGCGTAAATCCCAGAATTTCCTGGAAATTTTATGAGAATCCGTAAAATCTTAAAACTACAAAAAAGTCCCGAAAATACACAATCCCCCGTTTTCTCCTTCAAATATCCATATGCTGAAACACAGTCCAAGACAGAAGTGTTTTTAAAATTGTGAATATTTCGATAAAGATGCATTCTTTCTGGCTAGGATTTTCGGGTCTTTCTAGTAATTACAAGTGCTGTCTATGGACAAAATTCCAGCTCGAAATTCAATCATTTCAGTTCTCATGAAATCACCCTCACCTCACCCTCAAATTTTCAGCAAGCTCTCTCTTCTGCAATTTTCAATCATTTTATTTTAATTTAGACATTTTATATAAATAATCATCATAATCACAATAAATAGGGCAGAAGGACAAGAAAAAAAATTATCATCAATCAATAAAAAATGGGTACACAAGAAATTACTCAAAACTTATCTACGGTTCTCATTGAGTGTCCCAATACAATTGCTTGTACTATACTAGAAGTGAAGCTCATTGGTGCTGCCGAAAAAATCATCATATGCAAAGAATAACCAATTTCCATATTAGCCCACATAGAAAACCACAAGCTTATAGCGCAAAAGAATGCTGCATACAACACCAGAGCACTGAGGCTGAATAAGGATAATATCACAACTTTGATATTCACACTTTGTTTCTGAATAAATGAGGTTAGAATTGACATGATCACAGACAAAACTAGAACACCCAATCCAACAACAGCTAATACTTGTACGACAGGAAATTTACTCGTTGTATAACCGAAACATTGAACTTCATTCTTACAATGTTGCCATAAACTAAATGTATTATGATGTTTATCAGACTTGTTCAACCATTTTGGCGGTATCATACTGAGGACAGCAAAGAATATTGCCATTACACTACACATCCGCATTCCTAGTGTGGCATCAAAACCTTGTATTTTCTTTACTTGTTGAGGACTGTATCCGAGTATCACTCCATATAGAATAGCAGCGAATATCGCGAATAGAGCTGCACCGAACATCAACATAAAGGAATAATCAATTTGTGAGTCACTGACGAGAAAAATATTTAAATAATGTATTATTCCCGAGATTGTGCACAAACATGCCAATAAATGTAGTATGATAATTGTCGTTTTCGTTTTTGAACTTTGTAAACTGGTGACACTCGCAGAACTATCGTTGCCGAAAGTTCTTCCTGACACAAACATAATTGAAATTAAACCGAGAATGAGTGCACTCAATATAGTTAATGCTTGAGTTAGATGAAACGGTTTATATGAAGCTACATTGACGCATGTAAGTCTCTGTGTGTCATTGTGGAAACATTTTCTCCATAGTCCATATGACAAATACTGAACATTTCCAGATGGATCGGGTAGTGCAGACGTCACCCAACTATGCGTAGCGATACCAATGATCGCAGAAATACACGACAAGATCGCAAGAGCTAAAGCTAACCATGAGAGATGGCTACGTTGGTACGTTTCGGAGTTCATTTTTCTTAAATTGTCGAAGAAAGAAGAAGGAAAGATGTGAAAATATCGTGTGCAACTAAAAGAAACTGAGCTAGATTAGATAAGAAGTCAGGTGTGGTGCGTTAGAGAGAATCAAAATATTCAAGATAACATGTGATTCGATATGCACTCGTATAATTATGCTTGAAAAGAAGCTTCAGAAAATGACGATGAGTCATGAACTTTATCTTAACCCTTTGAGAACGAATGGGTTATGTTTTACCCACCCCTTCTCTTTTTTTTCTCATAAATTCTTTTCAAATATCCTGCTCTTACTGTTAAGATACAGTGACGTCATAATTTCTCTATTGGATATATATACTCCCGTTCTCATGGAAGAATTTACGTTATTCTTGAATTTGTAAAGCATATTGTTTTGGTTTCAGTAGCGGAATCTCTCTGCTCGGGCAATGAACGAATAAATCGTAGAAGATCTTCTAAAAATACGTCTAAGCTGGCATCACCAAAAACTGTCCTTAGTTTTGACAATAAAATGCATTTGTCTGTGATAGAAAAAAGAAGAGGATGTGCTTATTGTAGCACCAAGGAAACATATTTTCGATTCAACATCGAGTGCTTTATTTCCAAATCGCTATTATGTTTAAGATATAAAAGAAAATGTATTTTTGATTATCATAAGATTTTATGTAGCCGTTTTGAGTTAACATAAAATAAAACGGTTGAAAAAATGTTTTTGTGGTTCAAAAAAAAATTCCGTTCTCAAAGCGTTAAACATCATATTTCTTTTATATATATCGTTTGCCAATAGTTTGAACAGGATCAAAAGGGCGACCCAAAAATCTTGGTGCTTCATATAAAAATTTTATTTTCTCTCTTTATTATAATAAGCGATGCAAAAGTTTTTGGAAAAATGTCAAACTATCTTAGACCATCTTTCTGACTTCTAAACCAAGTAAATTTTTTTTTGTTGGAAAGAACAAAGTCTGAACTACAAATTTTGTATCAGGCATATTTTTCCAGAACGAATTTGAGAAGGAGAAGAAGTCAAAAACCAAACACCTCTCAAAAAAGTTCTTGCAACTTTACCATCGACCAACATCATTTTATATTTTCTATTAGTTTTCTTTGCATCAGAAGAGAAATGAGAAAACATGTTAAATGATGATTTTTGTAGCATAAAGAGTGCTCTTTCAAATGGTATATTCGAAATCCAATCTACTCTTAGTTTTTATACCAAAGTATAGCATTTTCTAGAGGCGACTAAAGAACCTGGCCATTCTTACTACCCGACCGTTTTACAACGAGAAAAAATATTTTTTTGAATTATGTTTTTTCTGCAAAACTTCCACCGTCGGACGTATTTCGAACAAATAACGCAAAAAGAATTGAGTTCTCGCATAATTTCTAAAGAGGATTGCTGATTTTCTTGCAAAGCGATAGTTCTTGCAAAAAACTCTATTTTACAAAACTTCATGTTTAAAACTTTTTTACTTGAAGAATCAAGAACGGATCTAAAAAAATTACCAAAGTTCATATCGATAGAGTTTTTGATGCGCTACATTTTGGTGTATTTTTTGTTCAAGTTTGATATATGCAGCTCGAAATAAGTGAGAAATACAGAATTTTCAAGTTGAAAAAAAGTTGCAAGGACTTTTTTTAGAGGTGTTTGATTTTTGACTTCTTCTCCTTCTCAGATTCGTTCTGAGAAAATGTGTCTGGTACAAAATTTGCATTTCAGACTTTGCTCTTTCCAACAAAAAAAAATTTGATTCGTTTAGAAGTCGGCAAGATGATCTAAGATAGTTTGACATTTTTCCAAAGACTTTTGCATCGCTTATTAGTTATAGGCATCAAAATTGGTTTTATTTAGTTTCTGAAAAAAGAATAATAGATTTTAACAGAGATAAAACATCTACCTCTTTCCTAATGATAAGTCTTGTTTTCAATAAAATTATTTATAGTCATGCCGAATATAGCTGACATAGGATTACATTTCATACCGTGTGATATCTGTCATCCGACGATTTATCTTCTACAAAGATATATAAATGAAGGAAACAACAAAGCAAAAGTCAGTGTACATCGAGCTAAAATGTCTTTATTTACAGTGATATCTTTTGTTATAGCTGCTATCATCGGCTTCTGGTCTGCTGATACAGTAGTTTATGTTGGAGGTGATTATAAATTAACATTGGTTAATAATGATCCCAGTTTCAACCAAAATACAAAACAAAAATGTATCGATACATTTTTTGCCACAATGTAAAGAAAATTTTATCAATCTTTTTTCTCCTAGTATAGTGTAAGATTATATACTATTTAGGCCACAAATGTGCGAACGATTCAATAGAAATTCATGCACAAAAGCTGTTACTATTACTATTGAACCAGGATATAACGGAGTTGCTTATGCTTCTGGTGGTTCTATTGTTATTAGTGCAGCTTGGCTTCGAAATAATCTACAAGATACAGATGTTGTTCAACGTTATCTACGTGGTGATCCAGGTTGGTCAATCGAAGGTATTGCCGATTATGCTCGATGGAGATTTGGAAAAAATAATCCATCTGCTAATTGGTGGTTATCAGATTTTGCTCGTAATCAACATTATACAGATGCATATCGTGTGACCGCTCGCTTTTTAGCTTGGTGTGAAAAGCATTATCCAAATATTGTTAATCAACTTGATGCCGCCATGCGTAGTAATACATACTTAGGTGGTTCTTGGAATCAATTTGCTGGAGGTAGATCAGTCGATCAACTCTGGAGCGACTATACCAACAATCCAAATTTGTAGACGTACATGTTATCGAATTTTTCTTTTGAACAGAAAAAATAAATTTAAATATAAAAATAAATAATAACTTTGGAAAGATAAAATTTGACACATTGTTAATAGCATATATTGCATTTTTTGAAATGGTTTATTATTTCAATTTGAATAAGAACTGTTATTCTTTTCAGATATTACAAATGTATCGTACAAAACTTTTGAATACTTGTTGAATATAACATCATTCAAGATTATTTTCCTATCGAAATTATACTTAAAATTATGAACATTTATTTTGAATTTCTCTTCCTTTCTTATATTGTTGAAGAAGTATTTCTTGTGTTTAATTAATTTCATTTAAGAAAATCTACTATTCAAAGAATATAATTTTTGGATTTTTATTATTATTAGATATTTTTTTTACAACCGTTTTTAATAATCGATAGAAGAGCAGTAAATGATAACTTTATATTCACTTAGGTTTATTAATTACATTGGAAACAGCTTATGAAGAACATATTACTTGATATAGAGTTGAGTATTAATGAATAACCTTATCTTGCTGTGCACAAAATTTCTCTATTAAATATACTTAGATTTAATAACGTCATCATTCAATGTCCAAAGATGGATATGAATAAGAAAATTTTCATTCGTCTTACTACATCAATATTTTTACCTGAGAATATCAACAATTATCCTAATTTCAACCAAAATACAAAAATAAAGATCTTGTTGATACATTCATTGCAAGAATAGATATGAAACATTGTCAGTTTTTGTCTATTGTTTTATAATTATAGATAAATTTTCGACCACAAATAAGTGATCAAGTTAATATTTATCTCTTTCGTAATTTTATGAATAATGAAGTGTAACGGAATACCTATTTTAAATAAAAATAATTTTACAGATACATGACATTATTCATTCAATGGTTATAATTTAACTATAGAAAATACAGATTTACATTTCAATGCTGCTGTTTGACAACGTTTAGCTGAATTATATTTTCAAATATATCCTTCTTTAAATAGTCGTTTTATCCAAACGCTTCTGAATCTATTCAAATATTTATTGATGATCAAAATAAAATCTCCATTTTGGAGTTTAGCAGTAGATTCGACAATGATTATCAATGCTTATCGATTACGTAATTCATTATCATTTCCACATTGTTATGATATATTTTTGCATGAATAATCTCATTTAGTACAACAATATACAACACGTAATTTAGCTGATATTAAATGGTTAGGTGAAAGTCTTGCTGATTATCTTCGATATATATATAGTGGTTCAAATATTGATGCTGTTTGGCCATTACCTGATTATTCAAATAAACAAGTTTTTAATGATGGTTATAAAGTTACAGCAAGATTTTTTTATTTGGCTTGAATATCAATATAATTCAAGTATAATTGACCAACTTGATAAAAGTTTAAGAGAAGTTACATACAATCAAAATAGTACATGGAGTGAATTATGGAGTAATTATACAAAAAGTCCGTATACAATTAATAATATTTCATTTATAAAACCATCAACAGTAACAAATGAAATGACAACTAAAGCAGTTGGGATTCATAATATAACAGCGATTTAATTGCAAATTGATGAAAAAATAAATATAACTGATTGTGTAATTTGTATCCCGAAATTATTTTTATTTTATTTAATTAATAAAATAATTATAATTCTGAAGTAGATTTAGATATTAACTTAATAGACTAAAAAGAAAAAATTTAAATATTTTAAATAATAAAGAAATCATTGAAATAGTTAGTTACGAACTTCTAGTTCGATTTAAAATGTTCATATAAACTATCTCATAGCCTTTTCAATTAATCGAGATCAGGTTCTATTGTTATTGATTTGACTAGCTTTTTTGTCATTAATTTCTTAACAAAATAACTAGTATGATTCTTCTGGTAATGGTATGAAAGTGTCAAAGTCATAGACTAACGACTTGTTCAGTTCAATAAATAATTTTCATAAATTTGTAGTATTTTATCTCGAACATATCAATAAGACAACTCTGTCTTCTCACAAATAGAATAAAGTTGTAGCCTTTGTTGTTCCTTTTCATGAAATTAATGAATTATTACATTTTATACGGTTTGATATTCACTGAACTTGCATGTACATTTAATGACAGTTTCACTTACTTTAGCATCATCTTTCTTTATCAACAAATTGATTTCGAATTCGGTTAAAGGCCTCCATTTCAGAAACAAACTTTGTTATTTCTCATCGAATTTCAACTAAAATTTTAGAGAATGTTAGTCTATACTAGGAGAGGTTGTGGTTAAAATATCTCCTAAAATCTCCATGAAACTAATGAGTTATAGTTAATTTATTGGTCAAAAGTACCGTATACGTGGACACAAGGATTTCACAATAAGGATACGGGCTAAAAAGGCCGGACCTTTTTCAAGTCGAAGAGCATCTCTACAGTCAGATCCTCCCCGGCTCCGATTTTTCAATTTTTATTTGTTTGTTTTTTAAAAACTCTTTGCCGTAAAATTCATGAAATCATGCTCAACTAACGTCTGCTATACAATAAAAAAAAATGATTAATTCTATATTGAGTTGTTATTAAGAAATCCTTACCCGCGTAAACCGTATGGTCGAAAAACATGATAGCAGATACAAAATTTTCACCGATAAGTTCGTCCAAATCTGTTTGTTTTCCAAAAAATCATAAATATTCTGAAAGAGGAGACTTCACTGCATCTTTCTATGAGAAACACTCAATTTCAACTTTTCTGATGCCCGCCTTCCTCTTAATACAACTTCTGTTATGTGTTTATCTTACGAGGTACAGATATCTGAATGTGTTCTTTGAGAAAAAATTTTAAAGTATTCTGTCTTATATGGATCTTGATAAGCATCATCAGAATCAATATTTTAGATGTTTTCGTTGAATCTTAAAAAAGAAGAGCACTCAATCGTTTGCTTTATTAATATGATATCACTATGAGTAATTTTTCGTAAATAATATATAAAAGTCGAACAAAATTCAATATGAAAGAATTGTTTTCTGTCGCAGATAAGTATATAAAATGTGCGTTGCTCACATAAATATCCACTTAACAAATAAATTATTGTTTTTAATATCTTAGTGAAAATAATTATTATTTTTTCAACATGAATACAATTACAAATATTTCACAACATAGAATTACATGGCTTGTGTCAAAATTAGGAACAAAACAGCCATCGACGTCGAAGAAAAAACAATAATATCATGAACATTTTCGACTCGTCTATGACTAGTTTTTACTATATTCAAAACTCTATCACCATTACTGGGTCATAGAAGAAAATCAATCAGAACAAAATTACTAATCGATGAAAGAGTACAGTTTTGTCGTTTTATTTTCTAAACCGTTTGTAATTGTATTCATGTTGGAAAAATAATAATTATTCACACTGAGATATTAAAAATAACAATTCAATCATCAAATAGTTATTTATGTGAGAAACACACATTTTATATAATTATCTGTGGCAGAAAACGATTCTTTCATATTGACTTTTGTTCTACTTCTACAGGTTTTTTTATGAAAATTTTAATTATCCATTGAACTCCTATAAAAGTAAAAAATACTACGGTTTATAATGATAGTACGTTAGAGAGTAAAAGAAACTTAATTCTTTTTCTTTAAAACTCAACGAGAGTATCTAAGATATTAGTATTAGTGGTGTTTATTAAGAGCCATATAAGATGGAATATGTTTTAATCTATTCTCACGACATACATTGAAATATATCCTCAATAGGCTGTTTCATTGAAACCTTTTTATGGTCGTATAATTTAAATAAAATAGGTAAAATCAATAATAATATAACTGAATATAGACTTGATGTATTTGGTCACTGGACTTTATTTAGAATGCAATTGTTTTCAAATTTTTTTCATTCAATTCTTTAAAAAATAATTTTCATATTAACATTTAAATATTATAATAATTCCCGTTTCCAGAAAGAAACGGGAGTGGACCGAACTCGACGGCACTGCAGTGTCGAGACGATCCGTGGCACGGATCCGAGTGAACTCGGGTGATCCCGGCCGATGTCCAAAAATCCGCTTGAAAGAGCCTGGCCTCAATGAGACCAGCGCCGGCTTTCAAACCGACGAGAACAGATACTACACTTTGATCTTAGCCGAAAAGGCCGAGAAGCGATACCTAACATATTCAAGTAAAATTCTCGTCATCCAACTTGTCTTTACACATTAGTTATACAACAGAATTAGTAAAAGATCGAATAGTAAAAGACACAAAAGATGTCGTTTACTACTGTCTCAGTGAAAAATTGCTTATTACAACTTATTAAGAGGTAAACGATCAAATTTGATCAAATACATGTTGCAATGACGAAAATGTGCGAGTTGGTGGCAGCACTAACTTGCCAGAGCAACGTTTTATATGAAATAAAGAAAAAACTTTGTTAGATCGCATAAAATATTGTCTCATCCTTGTCGTATAAGAAAACAAGATATACATACCTGAAAATGTAATGAGATTCTCCAGCACTAGCATTGTCACTGATGACTAAAGATCATCCGTTTCCTGTATGGAATGCAGATTAATTGTAACTTTGATATCAAATACAAAGTCATTTTTTACTTAAAAAAACATATCTTCTTTAATGAAAAACAGATTGATTGATACAAGGAGAAAAGAAAAGAAGGGTGGCAATATGTGTGATTTCTTAAAATTTATATAAATAATTAAAGAAAACGGTAATGTCATGTATCTAAAATTTGATTGCCAATAATAAAGAAAAATAGTTCATTAACAGAGAATAATAAAATTTTGAATAAATGTGATGGAAGAAGAAAAATCAAAACTGAAATGATTATGTTTGAAGATTATTAGTACTTTCTAACACTACTCAGCTAGTATGACTGATCTGAATGTATCTTTCCAAAAAGCATAAGTGTTTGAATCTTTATCCATTTGAAAAATGAATTATCCTTTTCTCGCTGTACAATTCCTTATTAACGTTACATGGCAGCTATGTAATTCAACAATTCATGATATTTATGAACAATTGTAATTTGATTACATTAGTTCATCGTTTTCTGTGGTCAAAAATTCAAGCATATATTGTTTATCCAACAAGAATAGAGTGTTATAGATCAGCGATAGAATATATTGTTTTTCTTTTATAGTTTCAAAAAAAAAATGTTGCTCTGGCAGGTTAGTGTTACCACCAACCCACACGTTTTCGTCATCGCAACATGTATTTGATCAGATTTGATCATTTACCTCTTAATAAGTTGTAATAAGCAATTTTTTCAATGGGTGTGAAGCGCACAACATCATATTTGTCTTTAGACTTTCTACTGCTTATATTTTTCCGAAGGAGAAGGAATGAATAAAGACTCAAAAGATGTCGTGCACTATAGATCTATTGAAAAAATTGCTTATTACAATTTACCAAGAGGTAAATGATCAAATCTGATCAAATACATGTTGCAATGACGAAAATGTGCGGGGTGGTGGTAACACTAACCTGCCAGAGCAACGATTTTTTATCAACAAAATAAAAAAAGCTATTCATATGTACCATACAATTAACGAAACGTATGTCTTCAGCTTTTTTAGCGTGTTAATACTTATTCCAACGTATCATTTTTCACACGATAAACTTTCAATCTCAGTCGTTTTAAAAAAACCGGCTATTCTTTATTTTCTTGCTGTTCCGTATCAATGTTATATGAAAACAAGAATAGAGTGTTATAAATCAGCGATAGAATATATTATTTTTCTTTTATAGTTTCAAAAAAAAATGTTGCTCTGGCAGGTTAATGTTGTCATCAACGCGCACATTTTCGTCATCGCAACATGTATTTGATCAGATTTGATCATTTACCTCTTGGTAAGTTGTAATAAGCAAATTTTTCTATGGGTGCGAAGCACACGACGTCTTTCTTGTCTTTACACTTTCTAGTGCTTATATTTTTCCGAAGGAGAAGGAATGAATAAAGACACAAAAGATGTCGTGCACTATAGATCCATTAAAAAAATTGCTTATTACAATTTACCAAGAGGTAAATGATCAAATCTGATCAAATACATGTTGCGATGACGAAAATGTGCGGGCTGGTGGTAACACTAACCTGCCAGAGCAACAATTTTTTATCAATCAAATAATAAAAAGCTATTCATATGTGCCATGCAATTAACAAAGCGTATGTCACTGTAAATGCCTTCAGCTTCTCTAGCGTGTTAATACCTATTCCAATATACCATTTTTTACACGATAAATTTTGACTCTTATTCATTTTAAAAAAGGGATTAGTATAATCAAATATTTTTGTTAATTAAAACAATGAGAAGGATTATTAGAAATATCTTAAAATTAGTAAAAAAATGATTATTATAAGTACCTTGAAATTTAAACGTAAAACACATAATAACTACTTTTAATTATAGAAAAATATGTTTGACAAATCGGCTTAAGTCAATACTATATTTTACTTGATACTGTGTTTAAGTAAACAGACAAAATTAAACTAACGTTATCTTATACGTTTTTTTTACTTTGCATATAAACCTATAGGTTCCGTTTTTAGTAAATTATAATTATACTGCAATATTTGTTTTAGTTCGCACTTCACACGAAAAAAAGAAAGAAATGTATTTATTGATTGTTAAACAGTGAACTGGGTCAAATGTTTTATATAGCGTAACATATTATTTTCAAATATTTAAATGTTTTAAACGTTATAATATAAGTCTATATCAAGTGTTAAAGTTTAATGTGAGAATCTCACCAAGAGACTTGATATATTTCTATTGTTAAAAATTAAGAAGGTTATATTGAAACTTATCTTTGTAGCAAATGTAGATAGTTGTATATATGGTATTTTCTCAAATAAGTGGAAAAGATTCTTAGTTTATCATTTCGTTTCCTTTCAAACCTTTACCTAGAATCGAGTATGGAATTCGATAGTCATATTTAGAACGAAGATAAAGTTATCTGTGATGATAGATATGCTCGTCATCAAAGTGATTTTACAAAATCGATGATTTAAGTCTTGTCAGATCATTAAGTCCTTAAAAGTTGCCGAAGTAATAGTACCTCAGAATAATCTTTATAAAAAAATGGCGTCTTAATAGTTTTAATTCCCTACAAAAATATATATTTCAAACAATGACATATCATAAGGATTATACGAGCACTATAGTCAATAAAAAGAATTAATAATATACAGTTAAAACTATATACAAAAATAAAGAACGCAGATATCTGAGCATATAAGGTAATAAAGCCGTTTAAAATATTCACAGAAATTATTACATTGCATATTTGTCACAAAAACTTTCGTATTATTTTTCTTTTTTTGTATATAGATACGATCCAATAATTCAATTATTGGTAAACTTCGTTGAAAAGGTGTATAATAAACGATGCAAAAGTCTTTGGAAAAATGTCAAACTATCTTAGATCATCTTCCCGACTTCTAAACCATTTAAATTTTTTTTTTGTTGGAAAGAACAAAGTCTGAACTACAAATTTTGTATGAGGCATATTTTTCCAGAACGAATTTGAGAAGGAGAAGAAGTCAAAAACCAAACACCTCTAAAAAAAAGTCCTTGCAACTTTACCATCAACCAACATCATTGTGTATTTTCTATTAGTTTTCTTTGCATCAGAAGAGAAATGAGAAAACATGTTAAATCTTGATTTTTGTAGAATAAAGAGTGCTTTTTCAAATCGTATATTCGAAGTTAAATTTACTCTTGGTTTTTATACCAAAGTATAGCATTTTCTAGAGGCGACTAAAGAACTTGGCCGTTCTTACTACCCGACCGTTTTACAATGAGAAAAAATATTTTTTTGAATTATGTTTTTTCTGCAAAACTTCCACCGTCGGACGTATTTCGAACAAATAACGCAAAAAGAATTGAGTTCTCGCATAATTTCTGAAGGTGATTGCTGATTTTCTTGCTAAGCGATAGTTCTTGCAAAAAACTCCATTTTACAAAACTTCATGTTTAAAACTTTTTTTGCTTAAAGAATCAAGAACGGATCTAAAAAAATTAACAAAGTTCATATCGATAGAGTTTTTGATACGCTACATTTTGGTGTACTTTTTGTTCAAGTTTGATATATGCAGTTCGAAATAAGTGAGAAATACAGAATTTTCAAGTTGAAAAAAAGTTGCAAGGACTTTTTTGAGAGGTGTTTGAATTTTCACTTCTTCTCCTTCTCAGATTCGTTCTGAGAAAATGTGTCTGGTGCAAAATTTGCTCTTTCCAACAAAAAAAAATTGATTCGTTTAGAAGTCAGCAAGATGATCTAAGATAGTTTGACATTTTTCCAAAGACTTTTGCATCGCATATTAAATCCAAAAGTGCTCAAACTTGGGCATATAATAGCTTGCAACTAGAGAAATATTATCCTAAAAATTTCACACTTCTAGTCTCTACTTATAAAAAAGATTTACACACTCGAATACTAGAGAATTTCTACTTTGTATGACGCGGTAAATTTTTTATTGATAGAAAACATCTAGAATAAGTAACTTTTGTCATAAATACAATCATCAATAATACAATAATCGATACTTTTATATTTTGCTGTAGTCGTTTGCATATTGAATTAATCCATTTGGAGCACATTGCCGGAGTGGTTATATCCCTGATTGCTACAATTCTTTGTTTCGATAATAATATATAGTTTCAGATTCCTCTACTTCTAATTTCTCCTTAACATAAGCCCAGATCTTTTCAATAGACCAAATATCAGACATTTTACTAGCTTATTCTTTAGGTTCAACACGTTCATGGAACAATTCATTAATTTTTTCTAATGCATAATGTGAACAATGTTTTGGATCAGTATCATCTTGCTACATAATGTTAACATCATCATACAATGTTTCGATATGTGGTTTTCATTCTTGTTCAATTAGTTTAATATATAACAATCGATCTATAGTTAGTTGCTTCTTGTTAACATTTTTATATTTAGATTTCAACCATTCATCAACGAAAATCGGCGACTTGTTTGAAACTAAACCACGTGATGATATACCACCAAACAGCATTACATGAGAATAAAATTTTTCTTGATCAATTGTTTGTGCTTTAATCGAATTGTTGCCTTACTAGTAGACCAAATGACATTATTTGTATTATTTCTTTTTTTATTATTATATATGTCCATTGAAGTCAGTATTGATTAAATGTTTCTATTTAGAATATGATCTTGCTGATTTCATTCCGAATTTTTTAAATACTTGTTTTGCATTATTCATTGTTGGATCTCGATATATAATGGGTGAGTCAGAATAAATGGCCCTCTCAGTATTTTCCATATATTTCACCCATATTCCAGTATTTAAGAAAAACTTTTTCAGTAAACGATTCCTCATTAAATTCTCTACAAAACATATATATTCTTATTATCTTAAATAATCTCCATCACTTTGTGATATACGATACAATCGATTCGTCCAAGAAGCACAACTTTCAAGACAATATTATTCTTCGATCATTGTTGCTTTGGATGTCACTCTATCCAAAAAGAACAAAATATACCACAAGATGCAGCGCGAAAAGCTCTACAATCTATGAACGAAAGTTTATTTTAATTGTATAATTTCTGTTTAAAAAAAAGCAAAACTCTGTGCGATCAATTTTTGCCGTTGTGAAAATCGATCGCACAGAATTTGGAGTTGTTTTGAACATGAAAAGTACAGAAATAAAATAAACTATCCTTTGTAAACTGTTGAACTCTTCACCCTGCATATTGTGGTATATTTTGTTTTATTTTGAATAGAGTGACGTCCAAAGCAACAATGATCGAAGAATATTATTGTCTTGAAAGTTATGCTTCGTGGACCAATCGATTGTATTGTATATCACAAAGTGATGGAGATTATTTAGGATAATAAACATATATAGATTTTGTAGAGAATTTAACGAGGAATCTTTTGCTAAAAAACTTTTTTCTTAAACACCGAGATATGAGTGAAATATACGGAAAATACTGAGAGGCCATTTATTCTGACTCACCCGTTACTAAATTATTCCGAACAGTGCTATGTTTTATCCTTACAATAGAAAAAAAAACATTGATGGGACATCCTACGGTTAAGTACACCCATTTGTTTTTCTCTTTATATATTCTAAGTTGTTCCATTATCACATTTTTTATTCAAAACCATCCATACTACTAGTTCTACCGTTTTAAACTTCAATCAACGCAATATCTTGTTGTTTCCCTATTACACTGTGCAAATTTTATCAATCGTGTTTATTTGTTCATTAACTCTTCTGTCTCACGATGAACATCGGACTGATACTAATTGGATCCGTATTTTTTTTAGTATGACTGTTTCTATTGCAGCTTTTATCGTCTCCTTAATTATATCTACTTTTTGTTTATATTGGCGCTTCCACACATTTTCATTTATCTATCAAACAACGATCTTCGACACACCATGAGCATTCAACTCGCTTCAACTACATTAGATTGCTCAGATACTTTCCACAGTACCACAACGTCTGAATGCACTTGAATGTGTTTCCAATCCTGTTACCTTCTATCATTTCTTCTATTGAACCGGCCTTCACAGCCCTCAATTTTTAATGATCGTGAATTTGGTTAATCTATAATTGTCAATGATTGTTTATTTTTTTCCTTTCCTTCAGTCTTTACTATTGTTAATGATTTTTTTTCTCTCCCTCCTTTCTAATGTGAGGGAAGCCATATTTTTTGATCGGTGGAAGATATGTTACAGAGAGAAGGCGTACGTGTTCTTATACATTTTCTCTGAAGTATGTTATATTAATACATTCTATTTTTATGCTTTTCTTTTTGTTTATTTTAACATTCTTGTTCTTTTTTTTCCATTATCATTTGAGTCGGAATAAATATACATAGGAGTCAATTAAATAATGTTCTCATAAATTGGCAATTAAAAATATTTATATCTCCAATAGCTCGACATAAAATATAGAACAAAATAAAAGGCGAAAATAAGATAAAAAGTTTTAAATGACTTCTGCCTCATATTTGATATTCATGTTAATAAATCGAGTTCCATACCAGATGCAAATAATACTTCTTCCACAGGTTGAATTGCATTGCGACTTGAACTACACCATCGTTTCATTGATTGCCAACATTTTTTCACTAAAAAATATTTCATTTGACGGCGATATCGTGATGAAGTTGCCAAAAATATATAAAAATTTAACTACAA
>JAJEKB010021105.1:466784-496884 GCA_022393335.1 Macrotrachela quadricornifera | reverse complement strand
CAATTTTTTTTAGAAGCAGAAAATAGAACAAGATCAAAGAAATAAAATATCAAAGGAGAAGAGAAGATAAAATTTAATAATTGAACGTCTTCTCTTCTAGACAAAATATAGAGAAGGATAGCGAGAGAAAGATAAAAGTGAAGATACCGCTCTTAGCAACGGGTTACCCCCGACTGGGACAGTTCTTAATTGGTAAAAATTCGTCCCAGAACAAACTTTCTGAATTCGTCCCGTTAGAACTGAAATCTGAAAAAACAATACCGAATTCGTCCAACCACTTCGTCCCTAACTAATTAACGAAAAGATATTAGTAAGATAATTTATTAATTAATATATCATTTGACAAATAGTTGAAAGAAAGACATCTGACCAATTTCACAAGAGAACATCAAATAGAAAAAAAGTATCATTTAATCATATGTTTCATCTTCACAGTTTCTCCAAGCTTTTTAGCAAGTTCCATATTAGAAAGATGAGCATTTTCAAATTCATTCAGATGAAATTCGAGCATGGAATCAATGTTCTCATTAGTTTTCCTTCGTTTACGTACATTGAACATGGACTCTTCAGCTCGATGGTGCTGAAATTCATGTTCATGACATAAACATGTAATAAAGTTATATATGTGAGGATGGGTAGGGAAAATAGAATTCATACGTCGATTTAGCTCCTCAACATGGTTATTTGTTCGAGGTAATCGTTGAATAATTCCATTATAAAAAATCCAAGAATCCTGTAGAAAACGAGCAGAACTATAATCAACATAGTTTGATACGATATAATCGTTAAATGTTATTCCACCAGCATGATCGGGAGTGTGATGATCCATCAAGTCGACCCGCGTATTTTGAATACGTTCAGGAGGCATTAATGCTAAACCTAAAGCATCATTAAACTAACCACGTGCACTTTTACGTTGTTCATTAGTTAAATCATAATCAGAACTAACAAAATATGAAGAAAGAGAAAAGAAGCATATATGTGAACATATGTGCAGAACGAAAAGAAGAAAAGAATATGACGACAAGAACAGTAATATCTTGTATTCTAACATCGATAGATGGTGCACACACTCCTTTTACATATAGATGAAACAATTAAATCGCTAATTCAGTTCTAATTACAATCAGTTAAAGAGAAATTAAAATGGGACGAACATGATGGGACGAATTCGGAATTTACATTTTTCATAAGATTTTGGAAGGGATGAATTTGGAATCAATTAATATGGGACGAATTCATTAGGGACGTATACAGTCCCAGTCGGGGCCTTCCCTTAGCAACAGATGGTATAATGTATAGCCATTTTTTATACATGCTCGTGGCCAAAAAGCGAATGTTGAATAAGGCTCATTAGCTGTGACATTAGTTAATAGTATGAAAAAGTGCATACAGTGCTTAATGGAAGTCAATGGCGATTATACATCATACTAAAATAAAACAGTTAAAACGATACCTCTATTTGATAATAAAATTAATATGAAATATATGCAAGATAGAAAAAATAGGGAGAGGAGACAGACTTTTGTGCAGGCGTGTAACTATTAAGGTAATAATTCACAACAACGACCATTTCGATCACAGAATAAGTACGAAATAAATGAAAGAAAATTCCATTAATCTATGTTTTGTTTTTTTTCTGCAGCATTAGTCTGATCAACCAACATCATCTCCTGTCTTTCCGGCTTTTTTTTGTTTTGTCTACGTAATGGAAATAATAAAACTTCTGTGAAACTTATATAAATCGAATAATATATGCTAGAAAAAGTATTGAAAAAGTATTACATATGATGTATTTTACTTTATGGAACCAAATTTAATAAAGTGGCGACATGGGCGTGTATTATCTTTGGTATTGAAGAATAAAAGATCTATTTATTTAATTTTCACTGAGAAAAAATTTTTAATGAATAGTCATTTTTATTCTCTGTTGAATCATCAGTGAAAAACACTGAAAGATACATATAATGTAAACATGCTTTCTTTTATGAAAAGAGAAAAAGAAACTATGTGACTAAAAAATGAGTCGTCTTCTTTTTCTTTCGTTACATTGACTATTTGAAAACACAATTAAACCAGTAACCATTGAACGAACATATTTTTCAAATGATGTATCTTGTTATTGATGCATTTTGCTAGACTTTACTGAATATCAGAAATGATTATTTTTTTGATCGCCTGAGTCGTAAATATTCAATGATTGTTCTTGATATATTTATTATTGTTACAGCAATAAATTTATTATCATGCATAATTAATTTCACATAGAAAACTTAATTGAAAAATATACAACAAAGGTTTGACAACTTGCATTACTTATCTTAAATTCAATTGTAGATCGATGAATTAATAGATTAATAAGCAAAAAGAAAACTATCAGGAACAATTGGAGATTGTAATTCAAATCAAGACAAAAATTATTAATTGATGCTCATATATAAGATTAAAAATTAATTGTTAAAAACATTATTGACCATCTTTTTTCTTTATTTTTTATTAAGAAAAAAAAATAGAATAAATTTATAATATCCCTAAACGTTTTATAAATTAATCCTAATTCATTTTATTTATGATTTAGAAATATATTCTGCTCTTAAACTTTATTTTAAAAATAGTAAAGCAATATTAAAAGGTTATTTACATTAATAAATATGCAATTTAATATACTTAATTGATATTTTTATTTATTTAGTTGACTAACCAATATTTTTGATTATTAGAAAATGTGTAACTATAATATGAAGTTGGTATTATTAGATATAAGAAAAATATCTGACCTCTTACTTCAGGATATATTTCGTTGATAAATAATAAATATTCTTGTTTAATTAGACAAATATTTCACAGTATAACGTATTGATGGACGTACTTATAAATTTTATCAGATTTTCTAAGTTGTGTGTCAAGATAAATATAAAAGAGAATTTATCTAAATAACAGTATATTGATTTATCAATCACATAATATCCATTCAACTATGATATTTATATAAATAATTGTTTGCTTTATATTATCGATTGATGTCTGTTTTAAGAATTAAATATAATTTTATTTATACAATCAGTAGAAATTGTTGTAAAACAAATCAATCAAATTCAAGATCATCATTGCTTATTCTTCTCATGGACTTCGCGTGAATGATATTCTAAAACGTTTTCAGTGAATAACTGTAGATTTATTGATCAAAATACATAGTTAATTTTAAAAAATAATCTTTTTAATCGACTAAAACAATCTCTTCTGTTTGGGAATTTTCTTAAGCATTAGATTGAAAATCAAAAGAATAATATTCTTATTTTCATATTGACTTTTCCAATACACAAAAATTAAATGAGAACAAAGACAGTTGATTGTATCTTTGGATGTGAATACTATAAAAAGAAAACTATGCATTTATTAGATAAATGCATCAAATAAAATATTTATATAAATTAATAGAAAATTATTAAAAGTAAATGAAATATTTACACAAATATCTTAATTCGACGATATTATTCTACGAAAGTCAATTTGAATTTAGTATATCAAATATTTTTTCATCCGATCAATAGCCGCGCGAAGGACCAAAAATTCTGGAAATGCACAGGGATCTTTACAGCAAAATCTGATCGCCCGACTGCTATATCTGATTTCTCTTTACTATGACTAAATAAAAATAATCAAGTTTCATTTTGTTTTGTCCATTAGAATCTTTATCCGCCTGAGATAAACGTATAAATGAATTAATGACAAACAAATATTGTTTTTATTTATGTTTTATAGAAATGAGATACAAGAAATAATTTGATTTTTTCGACAAATGAATAATTAATGAGACATATAAAACGTCAACACAAAAATACTTATAACTAGATTAAGCTGTACTTTTTCATGCTTCAGAACCTCGTAGTGCAACCATTCATTCAATCGAACGTTGACTGAAAAATCAATCCTATAATCGAACAAGAGATGTTAATATCGACTAGACTTAATGAAAAAGACATATGCTGGCATTCAAATCATAAAAAAACTTCATATTCCATTGTTCGGCAATTGTTTATTAAACTAAATCGAAAAAAAATTTTATAAATAAAAAAATCGATCAAAATAATATTTCTAAAGCAACACGAAAATTGCTTAAGCGACATAGTGAAATTAATGGTGGACCATACGAATTCAAATTACAATCTTCTAGGTTGAGTTTTTGTAAAGTTTGATTGAGTCTAATTATATTACAAATTGGATCACTCGATACATCATCTATTAATTTATTTCCTGCAAGACTCAATCGTTTAAGAGTTGAATTGTCATGAATAAGTACATGAGCCAATGTTTGTACTCCTTCATTACTAATTTGATTGTATGCTAATTTCAATTGAGTTAATGATTTATTCGTTCTCAGCATTTCACTCAAATATTCAACACCAACATCTGTGATAGAATTGTTGTAAAGATCGAGACATTTAAGGGAATTTTGCTTGGAAAGATTTTCAGCAAGAATTCGAACACCTGCATCAGTGAGAGAACATTTTCCAAGTTCTAAACTTTGTAATGAAGTATTCATAGACAATGCACAAACTATTGTTGAGATATTTTCCGATAAAAATGGATGATTGAATAAATTGAGATGTGTACATTCTTTATTGATAATTACTTCGCTTGATGCTACTGCAATTTCTTGACTTGAAAGATGATTCAATTCACTTTTCACATGCATTATAATTATATTACCATCCATTTGTTGTGCATGAAAGATTGAGTCATGGTCAGGGATTTTCCTCCGCGAAGTTTTTTTATTACTTTTTATCAGTTCATAATCGGAAAGTTCTGATGTATGAGTAAGTGAATGAGTTTGCGTTTTTTCATGTGATTCTTCACATAAATTATTGGTATCGATGTCGGAACAGTTGTCAATCCGTTTTGGACAAACCTTATCAATATGATCTTGGAAATTGCCTCGTTGTATATTCGATTGATCACATAATTTACATTTAACAAGAATTTGATCAAGCATGGAAAGAAAACTAAGGAGAGTGATTGATGTTGGACTATTTCTTGGCATTTTTTCTCGACATGTAGGACATGTTGAATTGCAATTTTGAAGCCAGTTATACAAGCATGCGTGACAAAATGAGTGATGACATGGAGTTGTAACAGGATCAATGAATGGTTCATTACATATCACACATTGTAAATTTTTATCAATAGATTCTTCATTTTCATATTCATAGTTGCGACCACTTGCCATTTTTTTATGCTGTAAAGAGTTTTGGATAGTTGAGATAAAGTACAGACTCGTGCATGACCTTTTTATATAACAATCTGTCTATCGCATTATGATTTTCGTCGAATGAGGACAAGCAAACAAAAGGTGAAACTTCATAATATATCATATATGATGACATACAGAGCAATACTATTTTACCTGACTCATAGAATGAATAAAATGGTTTTTTTCCACATTTTGTTATTCTTATCATCTGTGATATTAAAAAATGAATTTCATTCTATGGTTACTTTTTTTCGTAATCCCAGCCAAACGTGAGAGTCAGAGAAACACGTGTACTTGCAAAAAATTTCTTAAAACCTACATCGACATGCAAAATATTTTTTACATCACCATAGACCATGCATTATCATGCAAGCTATATGAAATATTTTTACTTTTTGCATATAAATATAAAACATAAATACATGCACGGAAGCACAAATTTTGAAATTTTTTAATAAACTATGCGAGATTGTGCATGAAATGTACTCATGCAGATAGTCGCATGCGCTTCTCTCGCATGTTCATATAAAACATATGTCTTGCATGAAAATGCTAAAACGTTATCTGCGTGTACTTGTAAAATAGAGAAACATTCTTTAAATCTTGTATGTTAGCGCAAAAGAAGTGTATTTATGAAAGGTAATACTGAATCGATTCTGCGTTGACATGCGAAGTTTTCTTACTTTATACTCTACATGCCCCTTCTTGCAAGAATTTGGTTTTTTTATCGAAGCGTATCGATCTATTTTCCATAAAGGTTGGCACGATTTTCTTATTGCTATATTACGTTTACTTTAAAAACTTTTTCAATCTTTAAAATTCTTTATTACTGTTAGAGTGAAGTGCGAAAGAAATAAAATCAGGCTTTTTTGATTGATTAACTATAGTGGTTAAACTCATTTTTCTAAATTTGAAATCAATTGATTTCAAATTTAAAAAATCAAAAAAATTAAAAATATTTGATTTTAGGTGTTTTATTCGTGAATTGATGTTTTGAACAGCAGAGACTAAACATTTGATGAGATACTTTTTATTTTTCTGATATTTTTGGTTAAATTAATTTTTTTCTGATTAAACTGATTTTTTTTGATTTACGATTAATTCTAATCATAAAAAAATCGATTTTTTCCCCTTAGTTAGATTTTATACACATGTATATATAGTAGTTATCGGATGATCATTATAAACTCAGTTTTGATTATATCTCCTAATGTAAGTAAATGATCGAATGGTACAACAGCTCGTCTTATAAAATAAAGTAAGTATGTTCGAATCTTATCTCAGGAAAAAAAACTTATGCGTGTTCATGCATGTTCATAACATATACTTCATTTTTGTATCATTATAATATTGTCATGCGTGACCTCACAATGGAAAATAGAAAGCATATAGATGCACAAATTTCCATGCATGCACTTGCGAATATAGTAAACTGTGTGACGCGTCTACACGCATGCTATTTCATAATGATGCATGCGTGTACACCTAACGATAATATTGCATTTACATGCGTTTTTCAGACTTTTATGTTAGACTGGGTTGCCGTTTCTAGCCCATGCTTCGATCACGAGATATTCTCAAAACTAGTGCCATCTATATGAAAGTTTAGCGAATATTTTGGGATTGAAGCTTCGGCTAGAAATTGCAAGCGATATTTCGTTCTAGAAAAACTAACTTGAATTTTTGGTAGAAATTTATTCAATCAAAAAGAGGCTATAAAAACTCGACTTTTAGGCCTTTTTCAGGCTATGAGTACGTGCCATAACACTGAAATCTTATAAACAGAACTTCTAAACTAACGCTATTTAAAAAGGTGAGGTGGTGCACACTACTCCGCATCCTATGAACGCCACATCCCTGTACTGTACCATATAACCCGATTGAGATCCGCTAGGTAGTCAGAAAAAGTGAAATTTTTATTTGTTTATTAACGGAGATTAGTGTCAGTCAAAACTCAAGGTAACGAATAAAGATAAATGTAGAAAAAAATAGTAGGCACATGAGTTTGTTGTCTCTTGTCTTCGATAACCACAGATTTCAATGCAATAGTGAGAGAATAGCAAATGCAATGATCACGAGATTTGGGTTGACTAATTGTTTTGCAATAATCGATGAAGACGTTGTACAAGTCCTACAAACAACCATTTGGACAGTAGAGTTCTTAAATATCTCCTCAAAAGCTAAACTTACCCAACGGTGTTTCCGCTGTACGTACATGCCGTGTACGAAGAACCAATACATGCAATTTGACACGCACTTGTCGAACATGTTGAAGACGACGTGGTACCTACATAGGTACCAGAGGGACAATAACAGTTGCAAGTATTGCCAGTACCATAGCTTGAACTACTTGAGCAGGTTCTGTAAGAAATAGTAGTTATGCTGGTTAATTCTCATAAAAGCAATATTACCGAGAGATGACTTACCCAGTAAGACTTCCTGATGAGCAGCTATAATAGGTAGCACATGCAGTAGCGCATAAGCTTGAAGTACATATTGACCCGCTCGTGTACGTCGTGCCAAGGGTAGAACCTGAGCACGTACACGAGCATGTATACAGAGCCTCCGTTGCCGCAATGAAGAATAAGAGACTAATTGGAAACGATATGAGCATCATACTTGCTTATAATTCAAAATCGAAACGGTAAAGAATGAAAGTGATCAGTTGAATTCGTATGTTTTTATAGAGACGTAGAGTAAATATTTCAATAGCCACTTCTCTTTTAAAAAATCTTCTATTTTTTGCAATCCATTGTTTACTAAAGCACCGAGGAAAAAATTTTTCAGCGAGATCGATTACAATAATTAAAAATCGAAACGGTAAAGAATGAAAGTGATAAGTTGATTTCGTATGTTTTTATAGAGACGTAGAGTAAATATATCAATAGCTACTTCCCTTTTAAAAAATCTTCTACTTTTTGCAACCCATTGTTTACTAAAGCACCGAGAAAAAAATTTTTCAGCGAAATTGATTGCAATAATTCAAAATGACAGTGACGCCGCCATCCACATATTTTCATTCATCTAGTTTCTTGTGCACAAACCCGCAAAACTTCGCAGTCTGGTTTCTCTCAAATTAAAATGTTCAAAACTTTTAAAATTTGCCATATACGACAACTGAGAAACTTCACCTGTTACGCCACGATAGATAACTCACTAATTATTCGATTAAAATAATTCACATCATAAAAGACAGCGGTAGCTGAGCCTAGGTAAAACCCATCTAGATGTAGTAATGTATTCGCTATACTAGTCATTGACTCGTTCACGTTCAACCTCACCCTCACCCACACCCACACCCCACACCCACACCCCACACCCACACACCCCACACCCACACCCCTCAAGATTGTTGTTTGCCCTGTTAACTTTTTATTTTAATTAACAGTGTTAATTACATATTCCAAACCGTAACATAAATGTGACCGATAAATTCAATAGATATCTCTGTATGTTGATAAAGAAAAGTTCTTGTGAGATTACTTCAAATACCTCTAATTTCGTTGGCACAATGAAGCATGCCTATATAAACTAAATAGATGAATGGAAGAATACAATAAAGATTAACCCTTTCGCGCCGAGTGTCCTATATACGGAACGGTGAGGGTTTTCATTATATCTCCGCATTAATATGACTCCAAGTACAATTTTATACGAGTATTTGAGGAGTTTCGTCCATTACAAGCATAGAAAGACTAATGGTGATGACAATTTCACAATAAATATGTATTTTTAACGCGAGGCTGTCATAAAACTAGTTTTACATTAGATGCGAATACGTTTCGTACTAAAAAAACTCCGACGCGAAAGGGTTAAGCTTTTTGGGCAATAATACGTGTATATATAACAAGAAATTTTACTATTTGTTTATACTCTTGATTCATTTTTTTTAGCATTCTGAGCACAAATTTGATTCCCAAACAGATTTGATACACAACAGAGACAATCACAGGACAGAACAAAAAAAATTTTTAGCAGGACACAGGGCAGAAAAAGTGCCCTGCGACGGTCTCTGGTGCTTAGTGAAAAAGAACTGCGCTTCTGTCTAATGTGCAACCAATTTTATAATGACGACTAATTGCAGTTCGACCAATTTTCACTTTCCGATATCTGATGGATAATCATAAATATAAGGTAATGCATAGGACTCAGCCTTTGATTCACGATTAGTTTGCGTTTTTAATTCAATTTCAATTTCAATTTCATTATCACTAAAAATCTTATATATGTATTAAGATATTTCTTGAGCTCTTATACAAATATTCACTTAGATTCAAACTACAATGGATTTGTTAATCTCTACCGATTATATGACTGAAATGGAATATATAAGGAAATGTCCTTAATAAATTTTGCTTTAGTGGTAAAATATTATGAATAAACAATTATAATCTTTTGATTATATTTCATCGAAGTTTTTATCTCATACTAAAATTGTGTGTTGATAAATATATAGCATAAAGTTTTCTCTTCACAAAATTTATTCGATTTTCTTTTAGTATGATCTTATACTGTCACAATGATATGAATCCATACTAAAAATTATTACTTAGTCGAGTCTCACTAGACTAAGAATAGAAGTTTCAATAAGACCTCATTCTATATAGAATCTGTATTAGTTTATTCATTAAGAAGAATCTTATTAGTATGAGAGAGAGAGAGAGTGACATTTTGCTCTAATGTTGTTACCGTTGATTTATGTATCGTTAGGAATCAGCTCGATATTCAGTCGGTCTTTGAAATATTTATGATAACATTCGAAATAAACTTTCATGTAGAAATAATGTGGCAAAAGGATATAATTATCAAATGTTCACAATCTTTCTTTTTCATTCTCACATATATGAAGTGATTTGTCATTTAAAGAATAAATATGAGTCTTAAAACTAAATCAGTAAAAAAGAAAAGCTTTTAATGTTAATTCTATTTCTATTCTCAATTCTGATATTTTTTTCTTATGTTAATAAATAAATTTCGATACAGAATATATTATTAAAGATTCTATATCGAATGAGACGAATAATCATTTGTTTACCATATGATGTTTATTCATATATTAATTCTCTTTCACATTCTCCTATAGACCATATTAATATCTTCTCATATAATTGTCTAAACAGATGATTACCATCAGTAAGTCGAATATTATTTTAAAATCACATAAATACAGTTGATTGTTAATAAAAAAAAATCTTGTCTTGAAAAATTCATTATATTATTAGATGAAGATATACATTGAACAATTACAAATGTAAAGAATAGAATTTAATCGATTACTTTTTCTCTTTTTCGAATAACAAATAAAGACATTAAATAATGATTGAATTAAAATAGTTTAGTCAATATAATTTTTAATGATATGATCATCTCATTTCTTTTTTTTCGAACATTGATTAAGTCTACACAATTTTCATTGACAAACATCTGTCGCATCAAAATTTTCTTTGATTTTTTTCTTCTGTTCTTAAAAGAACAGAATAGAACAAGAAAATATCAAAAAATATGACACACATAAATAACAATTTACTATTATACCAAAATATCATTTTATAAAAATCATCTGTTCAATAAATGGGTGGCTCAACTGGTTGTTTTCGATCTCGTCTCCCACCATCATTAACAACAAAAGAAATAAATAATTTAACATTAAAAAGTAATTTAACATCAGATGATATTCAACAATGGTATTCACGTTTTATTCATTGTTATCCACATGGTTATTTATCATATAAACAATTTATGTATTATTATCAACAATTACATGATGAATATAGTGAACAATTAAAACCATTAATAAAACAATTATTTCAAGTATTTGATTTAAATAATGATAATAAATTAGATTTTACTGAATTTATTTTACTTAATATATTAACAAATGATGGTACAATAAATGAAAAAATAAATATTATATTTAATTTATATGATAAAGATAAAGATAATGAAAAATTTTTTACAAGAAATCAAATAAAAGATTTATTAAGAAATATGTTTGATTTATTTGATATACCATCATCAAAAATAAATATTATTGATGTTATTGATATTATATTTAAAAAAAATAATATTAATAAAGATGAAAAAATAAATTGGAAACAATTTACAGAAGATATTCTTAATGATCAAGATTTATTTGATCAATTAACATCATTTAATTATAATAAAGAAAATCAATTTATTCAAAGATCAGAAAGATTTTAAAAAACAAAAATTTTTTATTTATTTATTTGAACATAATAAAATATATATCATACACTATCATTTTTCTTAATCTTCAAGATAAATACATACTTATCGTAGATCTTGCAAAAAATATCTTATAATTAATCTTAAAGATTTTTATCTGGGGGATGGATTAAAATTTGCACGCAAGTTCTTTGTAATATATTTAAGATATGATGTGTGATGTAAATAAAATATAATCAACTGATATTAAAACGAATTTTTCAAAAGCCAGAGGAGACGAGTATAACGCCCCCTCCTCCGCTATTTCCATTCCTGATAAATGAAAAATTTAATATTATGAATATTTCAATTATTTATTTTTCTTATTTAAAGAAAAAAATAATAATAAATATATTATATTTAATTATTTAATAAATAATGTCTTTAATTTAAATGGTTGATTATTGTTAATAAATGTCATTGTATTGGGTAATGATCGTCGATGATTAGATGATATCCAATGACATGAACAAATTCCTATTGAATCAATTTTAAATTTAATTTTTCCACAATAATTTATACAATATGTACCAAAATCCCAAACAAATCGACTTTCATTAATCGTATAAATTGAAAATAAAATAGATAAAAGAAGAATTTTATTCAATGATAAATGATATATTCCACACATTGATTTTTGTTTTTTGTTAAAATAAAAAAAGATAAATCTTACTGAATAAAAAAATTTTTTTCTTATATTTATGTTGTTTTATCTAAATAATCTTTTTTATTTGTATTCTATTCATCAACGTTCTTTCTTTTTCTTTCTTTTTTTTTCTATTATTTATTTAAATAAAAAGAAAAGAATTTCCACCAACGCAAATATATATTAAAAAAAAAAGAATCTCATTCCATTTCATTAGGAATATGTTCAAGACAAAATAATTGATTATATATTTGATCTTGATAAAATTTTTTTCCTATTAAAGATTCTAAACATTTTACACATACACAACAATCCGAATGCCAATATAAACCATTATGTTCAACAAAACGAATACATGATAAACCATCTGATGTTAAACAAGTATCTTAAAAAGAAAATTTTAAACAAAAAAAACGTCTTTCTTTCTTTTGTTACTATCAAATGTTATTGATTTAGTACAACGAGTACATTTATATGTAAATGATATTTCATAACAATTTAAACAAAGTATTGGTCGACTCCAATTTCCACTTTTTATATAAAAATCTCCATCATTTAAACATTTTTTACATTCAGAACAATAACAACTAGAAATTAATATTTAATTTTAATTATTAATAAAAAAAGAATTTTTTTTTTCTTACGAATAAACTTGTTCGGTAGAAATATTTATATTTCCTTGACAATTCTAAATAATAATAGAAATATATATATATATATATATAATCTTATGTTAATCATCTTACATTAAGACTGTCATTAATAAAAGATTCATTTAATCTTCCTTTATTTTCCATTATTTCTTTTCTATTTTAAAAAAAAAAAATTTCTAGATTTTATCTTCTATTTTAAACACATACTTTAATGGAACACCTTTCAATCGAAATTCTACTTGAGTATTCTCACAATATAATTCACAAGCACCTAATAACAAATCATATATATATATATTTAATATTTAATTAAATATTTACGTTTTATTTGTTTAATAGAAATAATTAAATTATTTAATTTAATCTAAATATTTAAAAAAAAAAATTCGAATTTATATTATTAATTAATATAATTACATGTTGTCCACGTTGAAGAACTTTATTATTATATTGTTTAAGAAAATTTTCTGTTAAATTAATTATATCAATTGATTTTTTATCTAAATATTTATTTTCACGAATTCCAAATAAACAACGAAAACCACGACGAGATCTATTTAAGCAAAAAAAAACTTATTAATAGATTTTTTTTCGTTTAATAATAATAAAAAGAGATAACCTTGGTTGTAATTCTAATACAATTTTTGATATATATTCTTGTTCCATGAAAAAAAAAATGAATGTTTATAAGATAATTATTCATCTAATGTCATAAAAATATTTTATCTATACTTCGACGTGCATATCAAACAAAATAGAACATTTATCATTTTTTTCTTCTTATTCTGAAGAAGAATAAAGTACACTTTATACATTTATATTTATTCTTTCTATCTATTTGTTTAATCAATGATAGTGATCAATTAAATAGATATATATATTCATTTGTTTAAAAAAAAAAAAGTATCTGCAATCAAGATTTAGTCCAATGATAATAATCAACTTGTCGGTTTGAATAATAAATTTAAAGAAAAAATGTCTGGAATGTTTAATGAATCATAGAAAAGATAAAATTGATTTATAATATTCTAAAATTATTTTTTTAGTTATGATTCGATGGTGGATTTTATTAGTTTTAATTAAAGTTAATTCTACTGATTATATATGTAGTTATATATTAAATAAATCTGATATATGTCTTAGTTATGAATGTAATAAATATCTTGATCCTTATACAATAATGGTTAAACCAAATGATTGTAAAACAAAAATACTTTATTTATCATTTTCATCATATAAAAATTTTCATTTATTTCTTAAACGATTACAATGGAAATTAGGTAATTTATTTCCATTAAAAATTACTAATGATATTCGATTATTAAGAATATATATTAATAAAATTGATTATGATGATCAACCAATTGATCATAATGAATTAAATCGTTTAGGTATTAATATTGATTTATATGAATTATATATAAAAAATCTTTCAAATAATAATTATCTTTATGAATCAATACATTATGATCCGAATGATCCACAATGGTTTATTATTAAAGTTCAATTGTAAGTAAAAAATAAAAAGATAATTTTAAATTGAATAATTTTTTAGTATTTGTAATTCTTTAATAATATATGATGAAAATCCATGTTCAAGTCGAATTCTTCTTCCATCATTTTTTGCTCCACAACGTCCATTATCTACAAGAAAAATTCTTCCATTATTAACTAATTTTCAATCTTCTACATTTATTTTTTCATCAACTGAACAATCAATTCAAGAAAATCAACGATCAAATCATTTAATAATTATTGTAAGTTAAATATTATATTTACAAAAAAAAATAAAAACGAAAAATTTAGATTGGAATTCCATTATTAATTATATTCATTACAATGCTTATTTCTATATTTGTTTATGTACGAAATACTAGAAAACGATATGCAAATAAAGATTTAACCACAACAACACCAAGATCATCATCAATTCCTAGTATATCAAATAATCTCGATTGCAAAAATCGGTAATTTAACTCTTTGTATAGATCTTATCCTATATCTTTTCGATAAATAACATCTAAATTTATTAATTTTTTTTTATTGTAGAGAATATTGTGAATATGAAACAAATGCAAAACCATATAAAATCTCTCGATTACCATCACCACATCTCGATTCACTTTACAAAGAACCACAAAGACGTTTATAAACAAAAAAATTTTTCTTATTTTAATTAAAATCGTTCAATCATTGAAATTAATTGTGTTTGACTATTTGATATTGATTGTTGTTTTAATCGATGACTAATAGTATAATTATACAAAAATAAACCAATTATAATAAGAATAAGAGTACTAACAAATACAATAATACATATCTAATAAAAATACAATATTCTTTTTTTTTATTTTTAAACAAAAAAAAAAAAACTTACAAGAATATTAATATTAAAACAATTTTGATAATTAATAAAATTTTTTTTTAAAAATGTTATTTGTTGAGGACATGGAGAATCTGGAAGACTTTGAATACTTTTAATTAATTCCCATTCAACTTGATTATATTCTGTACAATTAAATATTAATCTTAATGTATCAATAACTTGTTGTTTATCACTTATAAACATATCACGATCAATAAATAATGTTATATTATCATTAGCAATATTTCCATTAAATTTTAATTCATATGTATCTATATTTGATATAGAATTCATTGTTAATAAATTTAATTGATTAAGTTGAAATAAATGATCATTATTTAATGGTGATAAAAATTCAATTTGAAGAAGACGTTCAAGTTTAGGACGACCATAGGAAAAAAATGAAGCAAAAGATATTCGAGATGAACTTATTAAAAGTATATTTAAATATGTTAAATAAGATGAAAATTTAAGTGATAAATAATTTGTTCGACATTGTCGATTTTCTATTGATACGATATCTATATGATTTGAACATTCTTCATCTAAACACCATGATTTACTTCCATTTGAATATGATACTGTAAAATAACAAAGATCATCTTCTGATGATGATGAAATAATAATTAATTTAATAGATAATAATAATATCATTAAATACATTTTTCAAAAAGAAATAAAACTAGAAATAGTTTATCTTTTTCGAGATAATAATCTATATCGTTTATTCTCTTTCTCTTTTAGGTCAAAAGAGAGATCATTAGTTTATTTATTTAAAAAAAAAAGAAAAGAATAACATCATTATCTTATTCTCTTCGATTATTAATGACACATCAACATGAAAAAGTTTCACTTCATTTATCGTAATCATCCTTTTGTTTCAAATAAAGATATAAACTTCAATCTTATTACAAGAAGAAAATGCATTTTGATAACTGGTACCCATTTAGGAAAAAAGAAGGCGGCTGAATTTTTTTTTTGTCAATAAAAAGTCTTATTTAAATATCTAAAATCATTTCAATAGCTGGTACTGTTGTTTGATTTTGTTCATCATTAGTTAAAAGTGCATCATAAAGAACATTAAATTTAGTATTAATATCAATATTTATTGATTTATTTATTTGTGCACGTTTACTTCTAACTGAAACATATTCATTAATTTGACGTAAATTATGTGTAGAATCTCTATAGGCAATTAATGGTTGAGATATATCATTGGATTGTGTCCATATAAATATACAATAATTATGTTGAATTTGACAAGTAATAGGAATAGTTATCCATTTTAATGTTGTATAATCTTCATTATTTATTTTAATAAATTCTTGTTGAATAAGAAGATCATTATGATCTAAGATATAAATAGTTAAATCATTATCAAATAATGCAATTTTTATTCGTATAGCATTTAGTTTTAATATTGTAGTTAAATGAAAACGATAACCATAGGCATAAATTCCTTGAAATTCTTGATGTTTTTCATCACCAGATAAATCTGAGAGATTTAGTAATGGATGAATATGATTACTATTAGTTAAATATGTTACAGTTGATATATTACCAAGTTCTTCAAGTTGTTGTTGTATTTTTGTGAAATTATTTTCAATAGTAAAATTATGTAGATTAAAAATATAACCTTGCATTAATTGTTTATATTGTTGTTCAATTGATTGATTGTGATTAAATAAATCATTTTGTATTCGAACTAATTGAAAAGGATCTTCAATATTTAATATTTGTTTTGTAAGTAATTCTCTAACTAAAACAATTTTTAAATATTCTTCAATATTATTTTTTTGTTGTCGAATAATTTGTTGTTGTGAAACATCTTTTTCTGTAATTGTTTTAATTAAATATTTTTTTCGTTCTTCTAAAAGAGTTTGTAAATTATTTATTGTTTGTTCAATATGTTCTTTTGTTCTAATATGTGTTTGATAATGAGTTTGATAAGCTTCTGTTGTTTTTTTATTTAATTTTTCAAGATCTTCTTTCATTGAAGTAAATTGTGGTATAAATGAAATAAGTTGAGTTTTGGTTTTTTGTGCAATATCATGTAAAGTAATAAATGAATGTTGTTTATGTTTAAATAAAAGACAATCACTACAAACAGTTTGTTGACAAGATTCACACCAATATTTTTGTTTTTCTTCAATATGTTCTGGACAAAAAATATTTGAATTTTCATTAATAATACTACTGATTGAATGTGTTTTCAATTGATTTATATCATGTTGAAGTTTGAGACATGTTAAACAATAATTTTTTGAACAAGTTTTACATATAAATTCGGATATTATATTTTTACAATGATTACAATTTGTTTGTAATGAAGATGATTTTAATTTCGGTTTTTTATTTATACAATCAACAAAATCTTTAGCTATTCGATTTATTGGTAATTGATTAATCATATGTCGATAAATGATTGTATTATCTCTCATTGGACATTGACTATTACCTGTTTTACATAAATCTTGAATACATCGAAAACAAAATGTATGTGAACATGGTAATAAACGAGGATCATTATAATAATCTAAACAAATGGCACATTTTACAAGATCTTCTAATGTTGCATCATTAAATGTTGTAGAAGTACAGGCCATAGCCATATTTTTTTTTATTCTTATTACTAATAAAAATAGCTGTGTTTCTTCGCGTGATGTAAATATAGAAACAGATTTTTTTTTTCTTTTCTTTCGTTTGTGTTTTTGTTACTTAAACGTGTAAGTCAATGTGCAGAGTTATTTTTTTTTTATTAACGTGTGTGTTTTAGTTATGATATTCTAGGATACTTAGAAACAGAATAGGATAGAAAAAAAAACAGAAAGCAATAGGAAAACATAATATTACTCACGGATATTTCAAGCATGATGATAGAAGAAAAACTATAACGACTATCAAGATTTTAATTGGTTACTATTATTTCACTTTTGTAAATTCCAGATATTCATAAAAGAAATTTATGTTTCTTAACCCACTTCTTTGTTGCATAGAATTTCCTGGTGTCTATTTTTCTTTTATTATTTTCCTATGTGATCAATAGTGTAGAAATCGTTAATTCGATTCGACTATTCAAATTTCCGTTCAACTATCCAACTATTCAAGTAATCCCATATGATAAATTAAGAACGCTACTCTAGGATGTTATCTGCATGATGCTAGAAGTAATCCAAACAATCAGGATACTACCTGTAGGAAGATAGAAATAATCCACGGAGAAAGGATGCTGCCTACTGCATTTTGCAGCAATCTACAGGTAGTGGATCCTTGACAACCTCACTCACAAGATTATGTGTATTAGTCCCAGCATCCTGTAGTTAATGTCCTTAATTTTCCATGTATTAATAGTTTTAATAGTTGGATAGTTGAATAGTGGAATTGTTGAAAAATTGAAATGACTTTTCGAGTTTTATATTATTTTCTAAAGTTTTCCTCTGTTGAAATAGTTTGGGTATTTTCCCTTCTTATCATGTTTTCCTTCAAGTGTCGTTGATTTTTCTCTAAGTTGTTCATATATATTGTCAGGTTGTGATCCATAAATCTCTGCCCGCTTGTTACTTATGCATGTGTTCTTGTGGTTTTCTTTCATTATATACTGCTGATTCATATATAGTTGGATTTTCATTTTTTTTCCATCCATTCGCTCTTTAAATTTCTGGTTCTATTTAATGTTCTTTTTGATTCCTTATTTTTTTTGTATCTTTTTCATTTTATTTAAATTTATTTTTCGTATAGTAAATTAATCTTTATATGAATAAAACTTATTTATTCTGCTGAGGAAATCTGAATTTTTACTGATCCTTATACATAAAAAATGGGCCATTTTAGTACTGGTCATTTCAATATTTTCGCTGCTATTTCTATATATTTTTGCCGACTACAAAGTATGTTCCCGACTAGTTTTTGTTAAATCATTTATTAGAGACTTTTTGATATAGTTCGAATTATAACTAGACTATTTTTTCCGATAATCAATAGTGAATAATAAACATAATACAAATGATTTTCAGCGAAAAGTTTGCCAGCCTAAAATCCTACAAGAAACGTCCTTGTCTCTACAGGAATATGGTAAGCTGGTTTTACATATGTTGAACTGTATCACACTTTGAAAAATTTTTGAAGACGCGTTTTCATAAAAATTTTTTTGTAGAAAAGAAATTCAGTGTCAGTTTGCTGGACTTGTTCTAGTGCTGCTTTATAATGATATATCTCATTCAAGAAGTTTAACACCAGAAGATCTGACTTATTAATTATTTTTAAATATATTCTGTTATATTTTTTGATATAGTGGCCTCGATCCCTTCTACATGTCGAGACATGCAACTTATGAGCTGCTTTTCATAAACATTTATGGATTAACCTAAGATCAACACTTAACTTTTGTCGAAACAATTCATTTTATGTCATTGAGAGAGAAAAGAAAATGAAGAATATATAAATAAACAATGGAAAAAAATATGTAAAAAAGATATTGCTCTGCAACACCGATGGAGATCATTCTGTTTTACTTTGACCAATTCAATTTTTGTATACAATCTTTGAATTTTTTTCAAGCAGTTAACTACAGATATACACATGAATAATTTACTAATCAAGAGCATTTGAAATTGTTTATATACTCGAATCAGACGTCGTTCAATAACACTATCATGGAGCATAGATTAATGTGTATTTGAAATACTTGATGCACCGATTTAGATATGTTGATCGGTTGTTTCCACCATTTAGCATATCCAAAGAGTTATTCACATACTATAGTGTCTTTCTATTCCAGCAATCTGAGCATATTTGTTAATTATACGAGATTGGAATGAACTACTATAAAAGGATAGGGCCTTACAGTACTTCTTATGATAGTCAAATCTATATAGAATTTCTTGACTATTAACTAGGGTTCATCAAAAATCATTAGACGTATACATAGAGTAAGACCACATCATTACCAATAACAACTTTAACATACTTAGTCGACAAAGTTCTACTGTAGAATCCGCTTGCTACATCTTGTCATACATCTATGGGTAATTGATGTATATGAGCAGGCTGAACATGTGATGACGGTTTTATTAACTATTTCACAGTATATAAATATTAATCATATATGAGATAATATTCTACAAATAGAGAAGAGTAATTCTTGGATCGATCATTTCTATTAATTCTAACAATGCTACTAGTCTAGTTTCAGCCTATCTTTCTATATACGTTTAATTGATATTTGCTTCCCGAATAAAGAACAATAGGTAACAATTTTAAATTCCTATTATTTTTCGCTGTAATCACGCACAAAAGAAAGTAAATAAGAAACCTTGTATCTTTCAGTCATGAAATCATATACAATTGGCATTTCACATAAAAAAAATCAGCTCCTTATGTTAAAGATACAAAATAGAATAATTCCCAATTCTAAAGAAATTTGTAAGCTCTGTTTCTTTGGAACAAAGCACAGTAACAAATATCAGTGTCTGATATTGATCAAGCTTCAGGTAACTCGACACGATCCAACGTAAACATATTTTTGTTAGTTAATGCGAAAGTGGCTGAATTAGAAAGAATTATACGCTAATCCATGAAAGAGCATGACTCATTACATTTAAAGACAATTTGACCAGGACCACTGAATTAACCTTCAACAGTCGCTAACGTTGCTGGCACAATCAAGATTTGAAATGCGATTTCTGATAATGCTGATAAGAAAACGTCCACTATCTTCAAAAATTCAAGTATATCATTTGTATTTGTTTCACGATGATATTCGAACTTGAAATACCGAGTTAGTTTATCTGGTTTCTGTGATATTCGTGTATTATTTATATATTTGCTGAAGAAGTAGCGAGTCTTGTAAAACGATTTTCTTGTTGCAGAGCACAATGATACATGCCTTCTTATCTCGTCAAGCTTTTCCACGCTCCATATGAGAGCTTTTAGCTTAAAAAGCATTCAAAATGACTCTTGTGTCTACAAAATAATATTTAGACGAATGATCTGATCCAACTTGGGTTGAGTACTACTAAACACTTCTTAATGACTCTCTCAATTGTCTCGTGTAGAACTCAATCAAAACTATCGATTAAGAACATTTGTCTAGTTTGGCATAGATGTAATACGTACACGATAGATAAATCACTCTAGTGCAAGAACACATGCTTAACTTAGATATTCAGATAATGTACCGAAAAGAATTCGTATATCTGCAAAGAAACAGTAATTTTTCTTTAAATTTTGATCTAATTCCTAGCAATATTAAGTAGTTTACATGGATCATGAATTTGAGTCCAACCAAAACTTATGCAATCGAAGTATCGAATATAGTGTCATCATTCAGCAATTAAAACATAGATATATACTCCCAATTAAGAGGTCTGGGTAACCAAACCATTCTAAAATCTGTGTTTACTCGCCGAGACCTAGTAATTACACAGTTCTAGTATAATCCGCTCTTGAATTCACTGTTGAAAGCCTACGTAATTGACATCTTCTAATTTATATTAAACGCTGTAGATGGATTTGAAAATATTGGTCGAACTTGTATCTAATAGAATCCGATAACAAGGCATTCGACAAAAATCAGGTCGGATTCAAGTGTTTTTTTACGGAAGATATCAGTTTTTAAGATGATCCAGTGTCAGAGCGATCTCTTTTGGTACAAGTTCCATAAGCTAGATTGAATCATTTGAGTATTGCTAATCAAACAATCATATCAAATCTTCTTCTAACTTTGCACTCTACTGAGCAATCTAACAGAATTATTTATTTCATTCATTATTGTGTACAATTCATTCAACAAACTTCTTTCTTTCATCAGCATATATAAATTATGCATTCAAATTCGACATATAGCTTTGCTTATGAACTCTGTGTTGGCTTGGATGGTATATTTATTTCTTTTAATGCCTCGTTAACTTTTAAAAAGATTAATCTTTAGTTTTATTCGTACTCTGTCGCAGAGGAATGTTGTAAAAAAACCATGTTTCATTGTGTCAATATTGATACAAGATAGAACTGATTAACAAAAAATGCGTTGTTTCCATTAATCTAAATCAAAAGGAGATGAAAATGATTAAGTTGAGTCACATTTGATATTTTTATTTTTTCTAATTTATCGTTCATATCAATAAATTTCGTTATTATTTATTCTTTTTAATTATACTATTATTGATGGGTCCTCTATCAATATTTTATGGAAATTAGCTTTATGCACTTTAAAATGAAAAGACCTTTCTAATATGTATGAATAATTACGAGCTAAATCATTTCATTTTTTTGTATTGTAAATATGCATAAGCATTTAATAATGTACTTTTCGTTTGAAACAGTAGGTAGTATAAAAAAATATAGTGAAGAAAAGAAAAAAGTGCATAAATATTAAATTAAACGAAAAGTACTGAAATCTCTTTCATAAGCAGAAAGAAATAAATGCAAAATATTAAAATGCAGTTTTATGCAATTTAGAGACACCATTGATATGACAGAATATTTACAATTTCTATAAAAGAATATATTAATACGAGACAAACTTTCAACTAAGATTTTTTTTTGGTGTTGTATTCAAAAATGATTTGTTGAGGGATATTTATCGTGGAATTGTGTTAAAATAAATTTGTGTCTCATATTTTAACACATTTTTATAGTGAGATTCAATTAGTAAAAACGAATAAAATTTTCTGAGATTAGAACAGAAATGGTATCTAATCCATAAAGGTGTTCCCGAAGAAGAGAATTAGGATGAAAAAAAAAGAAATCAAACTACATAGTTTCAAACAATTAACAACGACATGTTTTTTAAAATGTTTTTCTCAGATATTTTTTGATTAAAAATAGTAATAATTTCTCATGTATTGCTCATTGCTGTTTTCGTTATATTTATTTTCACTAAAAAGAAGCAAAAGAAAACAAATTTTTAAATATCATTGGTTCGAATGGAGAAGGAGAACGAAATGTGAACACAAATTTACCATTCATTTATCAGAAAGGAGTCCGATAAAAACATACACCTTGAAAAGCCTAATAATTATACACAGTCGGAGTCATCGAGTGAGTATTACACACAACTTTTATATTTCTGTTTTTACCTTAGCTAAGGAGCTAATGTTATTTTTTTTTCGTGTACATCAACGATATATAAAAATAATAGATAATTTAACGAAGCAATGTGTCACAAAAATTTGTTACAAGGAAAAACTATCGAAATTTATTTCTACCTTTTAATAATAAGATATATAATAGGATTTAAGGAAAAATGACTATAAATTCTGAAAGAATAAAGAGAATTAATGAAACTCTCATGAAAAGACATTAAAAACGTAGGCAAACGTGTATAACATTGTTCACAATTTTTCAAGCAATATTATTGAGCGCATATATGATCGGTATTTCTCTAAGTTTCATCTGTTTGATGAGAAAAATCTAGCTAATCAATCCTATAATAGATATTCTTTCTATTACGATACATGAGATAGTGCTGTTTTCGCTATACTTATTTCGTAATAAATAACAAAAATAATTATGAGAGAATGAATTTTTTTTTCTTTTATTCACATCTCAAAATTCAATCGGATATGACTCTATTATTTCTAATTTACTATGAGACAGTTTTCAAGCATATTAAAAGAGACAAGATACAGTAGACAATAAGACCAAAAATCATTTAATTCTCTAGATGTGAACAAAAAACAAGTGCATGTGTGCGTCTAGTAATATTTAAAAATCTCATTGAAGTTTTTTTCTCTATATTTTTTTGCATTTGGGACATTGGGACATTCAATGAACGGCGAAACTTTTGTAAATAATTTTTAAAACATATTCAACATTAATTTTTTCATATATTTGTTTTTTACATACGGGATATTGGGACATTCAATGATCGGTGAAACTTTTGCAAATAGTTTTTAAATATTTTCTGTATTAGTTTTTTTTTCTATATTTTATTTCTGCTAGGACATTGGGACATTTACTAAAAGATAAAAATATTATAGCTAAGAAAGAAAATTTTAGTATGTCAATTATACATTTTGAATTTTTTTTCACAAGGAAGAGATTCAGTGTTTGTTAAATTTTAGTAATCAGTAATTTTCTTTCTAGAATACATGACTTTTGTGATGATGCAGTAAATAAATTGACAAGATCGACCGACTGTAAGAATTGGACGTTTCTCGAGTGGGGTATGAAATAGTTGATGTGGAACGACCACTTACAGTAAAGAACATTTCGTACGACGAGCTTCTCTTAATGTCACAATATCATATATTAAAGCATAAGGCATATTTAAGAGTGCGAATGAGATGTAAAGTAAAAGTTGTAGAAATAACATAATCGTCAATGCATGGCATGTAATCTCACTTAAATTTTAAGTTGAACTTTTGTCTATAATGGAATTCGAATAGTGATAAGATCGAATTAAACTAAGAAACTAAGAAAATAGATAAAGAAGCTCAAAATTATTACAGATAAAGTGAACATTTTTCTAATAACTTGTCGATAAAATTTGAAATTCGTTCCGTGGAAGTGATAAATTATATTTTTCAAGTTTCGCCGCCCAATAAAAGCAATTCTGTCTGCGTTTAATTTCGCCTGTGACATATTTATTCTACGTGCTAATAACCTTAATCTTAATCCAAAGATAACTACTTACATGCAGAGCAGATTTCAAAATGTGTAGCTGCAATACAATCTTTTACTCAATTATACCTTTACCATCTATCGTTCTATTTACATATAATACATAAAGCCCCGTGTCCTAATTCTGCCGAAAAAAGAACATCATTTGTATTTCCTTTGTAAATCAAGTTCTATACATGATAGAGAAGTCATTTTTTCTTTCCAGAATAGAGCAAACATTTCTCCATATCAATTGGTATAAAATTCATTCAAAAAAAAAGTAATTAATCAATCAAGAGTAGCGTGACAACAGAGAATGAGTCAAAATTTACTAAATTTTCATGTATTTTCAATTCTGCCATTTACATAGAAAATTGCACTATTTTTTTACAAAATCCGTTTTATTTTTGTGAAGCCGATTGAATTTGAGAACAAAAAATATACCATTCGATTCCTCTTAACATGGGCTATATACTGATATGTGTTCCATACCGCGGTCGAATGATACGGACCGTATCGTTCGACCTGGGTACGATTCTACACTACTTTACATATTTTTTTCTCGCTAAAAGAAAGAAAAAGTCATTGACATACATTCCTGGACTATCGGACTACGGCGACGTTTTGACGCCGTTTTCTAACATTTTCGCACCGTTTAAGGTGGTTTATGGCGCTGTTCTCTTCGTCCTGGGGCATTTTGTATTCCTAATTATGCTGCTTCATACATTTTATCTTCCTAATTATGCTATTTCATATTTTGTGTTTCTAATTTAGTCGCTTCATACATTTTATCTTTCTAATTATGCTATTTCATATTTTGTGTTCCTAATTTAGTCGCTTCACACATTTTGTCTTCCTAATTATGATGCTTCAGACATTTTGTGTTCTTAATTGTGCTGTTTCATACATTTCGTGTTTCTAATTAAGTCGCTCCATACATTTTGTCTTCCTAATTATGTTGTTTCACATATTTTGTGAACTATTTCTACTTTGTGGATACTTTTTTTTTCACTAATTAAGAAAAAATGATCGCAAAGTAGAAACGGGGGAGAGAATCTCCGTAACGTGGAATCAAGGGAGTGGTAGAGAAACAATGATGATGGCATCATTGGAGTAAGGGAACATAGATATCACATGATATCTGTAGATTTTGATGAACGGGAGTTCGATATTTATTGTAGAAACAATAAGAGAACAGGAACAACAAGAAGATGGAAGAATCAACGATGGTTCAAGTAGTACAAGAACAAGTTCAACAACACAAAACGTGCCGCAGAAAACCAAAATAGTGATCAATGAAAATCTTCTGATTCAAACAAAATAAGAATATCTAGATGGTGTCTTTGACCTAACTGGCTATCAGAAGCGATTACACATTCTCTCTTATTGATATATGGAGATGTTCGACGTTAATGAAAAAGACGATCTTGATTATGAACCAAAACAAAACTAGTCACTCAATCATCTGTTATGAATAAATTTTTCTTTATTTTTGGTATAATAAACTTTCTTTTACTTTATGATGTGATCACATTGTTTGTCGTTCTTTCTCCCCTGATTCCATGTTGCGGACACTTTTTCTTATGCGGAGATTTTAGACTCTCCCCCTGTCTCTATTTTGAGGACATTTTTTTCGCATCAATTAAGAAAAAATGTCCGCAAAGTAGAAGGCGTAATTTTGTGTTCTTAATTGTGCTGTTTCACACATTTTGTGCTCCTAATTAGGTCGCGTCATACATTTAGTGTTTCTAATTAAGCCATCTTCTATACTTTATAAAGGAAATACAAAATATGTTCTTTTTTCGGCAGAATTAGGACACGAGACTCTATATTTACGAATAAAACGAAAGAAATACAGTGTTTCAGATTCTACAGAATATATTATCAATAGCGCATAGTAGGATATTAAATAAATCACGAAATATGTACTTTATTCAAGGGGGTAAAAAGCGCAACTCCAGGAGTGCGGTATTCCAAGCTTTTCTTGGAGTACCAGTGAAGTACACTCGAAAAATAATTTAAAGTTCCAGTGAAATATTAGTGTAGTACGATAGAGTGCCAATAGGGTACCGGTGGAGGATCGTGAAGTGCTACTAAGTATATAAGGAGTACCAGTGGAGTATCGGAGAGTCATGCTTTTTCCCTATAGACTTTGTTTTACTATATAGTTTGATTCATGATATATGGTTCTACTGAAAAACGATGAATATAAGAAATTTTGTTTGAAAATAGTATGAGCTCAAGAATTTTCTTGATTAGTTTCTACGTCGTACATTTGTATAACTACGATGCAATGATCGTAGTCTATGTCGAAACATTCGAGCATAAAAGAAGACTTAGCATGTATTTAAACTCATTTTAATTTTTAACAGTCAACATGACACTTGATTTATACTTTTAAATTACAAAGAGAAGCACTAAACAGTATTTGAGAGTAATAATTTTATACACAATTTGAATGACTGAATTAAGTATGCGCCATGAACTCGATTAAAACAAAAATTTTGATTTTTCTCTTTCGATTGGGATATTGATTATGATAATAAATTAGTGCTATTTGATTAGTAATCTTGCCAAAATAGTGCTAGACAATATAAACTTTTCTTAACTCTACTAACTTGTAATTTTTCATCATTTGAATGAGCAATAAGATGTATTGATCTTTACTGATACTATCAACTTGCAAGCAAACCACTCTTCAATATAAAATAATTTTTTTTTAAAGAAAATTATTTTATAAGTCATTCACATTTTTGTCATATATAATATTGATTAAATTATGAGATCAGAATCCAAACATTTTTGAATATAGCACATGGTTACATAAAATGAGAATTATTCTATTCTAAAACACATTGAGATGTTATGTTCAGTATATTGAACATAGTCTTATATTTTCTACCAACAATGCTATACTATAATAGTGAGTTACTTTTGATTGTAGATATATTACTTATGAAATATTTTGTATAATAAATACATTTATTACTTTTCTGTCGTTTTTGTAGTGTTCAGTTTGGCCATTCTATCTGTATTGGAATTCAAATAATAATGGTATTTTGGTGGAATTTTCAACGATTGTTTCTATATTTTATAGTTGTAAAATTTAATATAAATTATGTAATAACAACATGGCCGCTATCAAATACTTCTAATATTCAATTATTAGGTCTTTTTCAAGATGTAGAAAATGCAACAAATTCTACTGAATTATCTGTTCATTCTCGTGCTATGTTTCAAGCAGCAATCCTACTTTCTCAACAGTACAATATAACAATTGAAGGACAATACGTAGGATGGCAATCAGCACAAACTGGTGGTAACGCTATTGATGCTCTTGGCGATATATGTCTAGCAGTATCCACTTCAAATATTGCTGGCATTGTAGGTCCAGCATTTTCTAGAGAAGCACACAGTGTTGCTGCATTTGCTGAAAGACTTGGTCTACCTGTTATATCATATGGTGCAACTGATTTTGCTTTATCTGATCGAGATGCTTACCCTACTTTTTATCGCACAGTTCCTTCAGATGATGTAGCTGCATCAGCAATTGTCGAATTATTTATTCGATATAATTGGACATCATGTATAATTATTTATCAAAATGATGCATTTGGTACGGGTGGAGTTAAAGCAATCAGTGATGCATTTGAAGAAAAAAAATTTATTGTCAGAGAAACGGTTATATTTGATATGGTCAGTGGTCGTATTCGAGGTGATTTGAGAACCATTTTAATCAAGAGTGCATCACGAATTGTTGTATTATGGGCTGAATCAGAATATACATCTATAATTTTACAAAGCGCTCTTGATGTTGACGTGCTTGGTCCAATATTTACATGGATACTAAGTTCTAGTATTCCGTTAGATTCTTTCAGTGAAAACTACCATAAACAATTAATTGGAATACTTACTGTTGAACCTACCATAGGAACTGTTGTCAATGCACCAACAAATACAACATTGTTAAATGCAGCATATGATATATGGCGACAATATGAACCAGATACATTTCCTAATTCGACAAAAGTAAATTATTATGCATTTTTTGCATTTGATGCAACATGGTTATTAATTCAAGCATTACAACAACTTTGTTCAGCAACTAAAGGTAATTCTTCTTCGTGTGTATCATTTAGTGGACCTTCATTTTGTTTTAATCGTTATTTTGTTGATTCTAACTTATTATTAAATGCAATTAGTTCAACACAATTTCTTGGTATATCTGGTCTTATAAAATTCAGTGATAATGTCACAGATAGAATAGATGGTTCGTATTATTATGCACAAAATATTCAACCTTCTTCGAATGGTGTGAGTTTTGTACCAGTACTAGACTATTCTGTACTTAATGGTTGGAAGGTATATACAGGAGCAAGTATCATTATTTGGCCAGGTGTGGCATGCTCAAAACCTACTGATCGAGCAAAACTCGATGGAGTACCTTTACGAATTTATATGCCTCAATCGATTCCATTTTCAAGTGCTACGAATGTACCAAATACATCTGAACATACTGGAACAGAGTATGTAGGCTATGCACCTGATCTTATCAATCTTTTAAAAACTAAAATGGGATTTATTCCAAATATTACATTAGCACCATCAAATAAAACCTATGCTCAACTAATTAACGACGTGGCCAATGATGACTATGATATACTGATAGGTGATGTGACAGTTACTAGTATACGAAGAGAAATAGTTGGTTTTTCTAATGCAATATTTGATAATTCTTTACGTATTATTATGCGAGCAACACCCGATGTTAGTATCGATCTCTTATCGTTTTTAAAACCATTTTCACGTAATCTTTGGTTATTAATCTTGGGCACTTGCATCTATGCTGGTATTTTGCTTTGTGTAATAGAGAGACAAAATAATGAAGCATTGCAAGAACGATCAATATTATCTCAAATCGGAATGAGTATATGGTATTCTTTTGGTAATATTGTCGGATATGGTGTAGACTTTGATATAAGTTCAGCTGCTGGACGTGTATTAACTGCTGGTTTATATATTTTAAGCTTGATATTAGTCGCATCGTATACTGCAAATTTAGCATCAGATCTAACAATATCTAAATCAAAAGGTATTATTTCTGGAATCGAAGATATCAAAAATGGAAAAATTCCATTTAATCGTATTGGTATTCGTGTAGGTACAGCTGCTGAAGAGTATTATTTAAGAGAAATATCTGGACGTAACAAAAATTATTATGCACTATATAGTCGACAAGAATCATATGATAGTTTACTAGCAAATATCATTGATGTCTCTTTTATAGATAGTGGCATCGGTGAATATGTGACGAATAATATATATTGTAATTTAACTTTAGTTGGAGAAGGTTTTGATGT
>JAJEKB010021105.1:442818-466384 GCA_022393335.1 Macrotrachela quadricornifera | reverse complement strand
GTCTTCGAATGGTGTGAGTTTTGTACCAGTATTAGACTATTCTGTACTTTATGGCTGGAAGGTATATTCAAGAACAAGCATCATTATCTGGCCAGGTGGAACATTATTAAAACCTACTGATCGAGCAAAACTCGATGGAATATCTTTACGAATTTGTATGCCTCAAGCGATTCCATTTGCACGTGCTAAGAATGTGACAGATACATCTGGACATACTGAAATAGAGTATGTAGGCTATGCACCTGATCTTATCAATCTTTTACAAACTAAAATGGGATTTATTCCAAATATTACATTAGCACCAGCTAGTAAAACCTATGCTCAACTAATTAACGATGTGGTCAATGATGACTATGATATAATGGTCGGTGATGTGTCAGTTACTAGTGCACGAAGAGGAATAGTTGGTTTCTCTAATGCAATATTTGATAATTCCTTGCGTCTTATTATGCGAACAACACCCGATGTTAATATCAATCTCTTATCCTTTTTAAAACCATTTTCACGTAATCTTTGGTTATTGATCTTGGGTACTTGCATCTATGCTGCTATTTTGCTTTGCATTATAGAAAGAAAAAATAATGAAGCATTACAAGAACGATCAATAATATCTCAAATCGGAATGAGTATATGGTATTCTTTTGGTAATATTGTTGGATATGGTGTAGACTTTAGTGTAAGTTCAGCTGCTGGACGTGTATTAACTGCTGGTTTATATATTTTAAGCTTGATATTACTCGCATCGTATACTGCAAATTTAGCATCAGATCTAACAATATCTAAATCAAAAGGTAGTATTTCTGGAATTGAAGATATCAAAAATGGAAAAATTCCGTTTAATCGCATTGGTGTTCGTGTAGGTACAGCTAGTGAAGAGTATTATTTAAGAGAAATATCTGGACGTAATAAAAATTATTATCCATTATATAGTCGACAAGAAACATATGATAGTTTACTAGCAAATATCATTGATGTCTCTTTTATAGATAGTGGTGTTGGTGAATATGTGACAAATAATATATATTGTAATTTAACTTTAGTTGGAGAAGGTTTTGATGTAGGTGTATTTGGTATTGTTACTCCTAAGGATTGGTTATATGCACAAGATTTAGATGTGAATGTCTTATCGTTAAGAGAATCAGGTGATCTTGATTTTTTAAAAGCAAAATGGTTTAACGTAAAGAATTGTCCAGATACATCTGAAATAACGACTGCGATGGAAATTGAATCAATGGGTGGATTATTTTTAGTTTTTGGAGTAATTAGTGCTTTGGCATTACTTATCTTTTTATGGACACGCCGAAATAATATAAAAGATTATATCTTTACATTAATATGTCGAAGGAAGACTTTAAGTGAAGAAGTAAAAAACACTATGAGGAGATATTCAACATAAACTTTGGAACTTGTATTAAAAAGGAAAAACTTTTATTGAATGATACTTGGTTTTGTTCCGTGCGGAGTTAATTAACTTTATAATAGTAATTTCTGACATTCTGCACATTTCATGATAAAATGACATATAACAGACATCAATCACACAAAACTAAAATTGTGTTATTTGCATATTGCACATTCATTTATTTTTAAAAATAACGGTAGGCGACTATTTTTCAAATAAATTGCATCATAACTACTTACAGAGTTTATATCGGTACCGTTTGAAAGTACATTTGCCAATGTATTGATTCATATAAAATTGTTAATGTTCGGTTCATAAGCAAGTAATGATTTCGAGTGATTTTAAAAGAATAGGCTGCTAGTCCATAGAAATAGAAGAAATTCTAGATTTTCATAAGTATTCCTGACTCAACAAATGAATGTCAGAGATGGGATCAGTTGAACTTTTTCCTGAACCGAACCGACCGAATCTAGAAAACTTGAAACTAAGTAGAACTGAGCCCAATTTAGAAAGAGTAAAGTTTATTGATGTAAATGATAGCAACAGTGCTCTTTTGAAAGAAAAAATAAAAAAATTTATATCAATTTAATTTAACTTTATCTGATTGATGAAGTCTTTCTCGATACATTTTATATGAAAGATTGAAAACCATATCATTGACCATGTCTGGAGATAAGTTTGAACGTTTTTTGGCGACTATGTTACCGACAAGACTAAATTCTCCTTTTACAACATTACTTGACGCTGATATGCATAAAATACGAGCCACTACTTTAGATAAAATTGGATAGAAATTATGCATTTTTTGCCAAAATGATAGTGGATTATATATATTTTTATTATATTCAGGTGAATTTATTGATTTATCTGATTCATGTTTAATATACAGAAAAAAAGTCACTGCTGGATTTAATAGGATTATTTGTTGATGATTGAGAAGATTTTTGACTTGTTGACAATTTACAGTCATTATTATTATCAAATAATAGCATTTCTTATTTTATATAGTTTATACATTGATCTCGTTGTTCAATCGATAAATCTTTCATTTTAAGTCTTTGGGTTTGAAATCATCAGGTTTTATTTCAAATGAAGAAATCGATGATACACATACTAGGAGTAACACTATATATATATTGATGGTATTTTTGATGATTGAATTCGTTTCATGACATATTCCCATGGTTTAAGAAAATCAATTAAGTTTTCTAATATACATAAACTTATTTTATGAATTTTTGATTTATTTAATTTCTTCTCTTCGAAAATTTCATCAAGATCACTTAACGATTTATTGACACTTTCGAGACCATTCAATAAAGAAAGCCATCGAACAACAGTACATTGTAAAAGAACAAACAAATTTCTATCTCTAAGATTGGGATTCAGATTCATCTAATAAAAGAAATAATAGTGTTTTAAAATTGATTCGTTATTTTCTAAATGATATACTTCAGAAGAAAATGAAAACTGCTATTTAAATTACTTTCTTGATGTATTTGACTAATATAGCTGCTACAATATTATTTTTTTTCAACACTGTTGAATTGTATTTGATAAACTGTTTTTCTTGATGATTTATTTCATTATTGTCAAAAGGATGTTCATTTTCATCGTGACAACCTTTATCATCGTCATCTTCTGAATTCTCACCAAAATGATCAGGAAATAATACATGTTTCTTATATTTAGATATGTTTGTAAACAATTGTTAAGGCGATGAGCTATACAACGAACAACTGTAAATTGTTTTAATGCTTTAAGCAGATTGCTATTACCATCACACATTTATATAATATCCGGCATAAATGAAACCAAATTGTGCAAGGATTCTCCCTCTTCTAAAACCTAAACAAATATTTGAGAGTCATTTTGAAAATATTTACTACTTTTTTGTTAGGTTGTCTAAAAGGTAAGCAAAATAATTTGAAAGAATTTATCTTTCAATGACAATCAATCCAGCTTGCACTACAGCCTAAATATTTTTATTTCTTTTGATATTTTTTCTCGGCAAGATAAAATTGAAGAAGCGGATACTGGACCACAAATAAAGCCTAAAAAATGAAATGAGAAAATTACTGAATGTTGTGCAATATTTAAAAAAACAATGTATTTATTTGAACACATTATTCTATAAAAACTTTTAAGCCACCATTCTCGACAATATTTATAGGACGACAATTTAAGCACACCAAATCATTGGTTGCTGCTGTATTTAAACGTTTATGTTTTTCAAGAACCTCAGAATTAGTTGGATTAGTTTTATTAGTTGTTGTTGTTGTATTGTTAATTGTTATAGACTTGTTAGATTCAATTGATAGTATTAATTCTATTTCTGATTGATGTTTTTATTTGATGGAACTGAACATTTATGATTAGATATTGTCGTTTTACTTGATGAACAAAAATAAGTTTGAAAGCAAGATTTATAAGACGGAAACTTCGTTATTATTTGATATTTTTTTAACAATAAGATTTATTCAAAAAACTTATCATACAAATTACAAATAATTAATCAAATAGATATTTTTTTTCCCAAAACGCTGATTACCGTCATATCTAGTATTTATTTCATTAGTTTTTAGAGGCATGGTAGAAAGGGCGAAATATTTGTCTCTAGAAATTTTCGATGATCATCTTCCAGATCAAACAAGCATGGTCGTATATAATCGTTTATCGGGACCGTAACGCTCGACCTGGACTGTTATTTGAATAAAAAATAATAAAGAAATCAAAATTGTCAAGAGTATGACTCTACATACTAAGATTGGATTTTTACATGAACCATTTCTTAATCAATTCAAAAATAAAATATTAAGTTATAACGGCTTTCTATCTTAAGGATGCAGTGAAATAAATAAACAATCAATATTTGTTTTGATATTTCTATTCATTTTCATCATTTAAGCTTCATTAATTCTGTACACATCAGTATCAATTACTCGACTAATATATTTGTCTCTCTTTCAATAGCATAATTGATTTGAATAATGATAATATATATATTTCTACAATTTAATACTTTTTTTTTTGAAAGTCATATTTATTCTTAAAATACTGTACTTTCATTATGAAACGTTTACATATCTCTTTGGTGATTAATCTGTTGTACATAACAATTTGTAACATATTAATAAAATTAAGAATCTGTAAATGTGTCGCTATGAATGTTCTAATGCTTTAAGAATAATAACAACTTTTGAAAAACCATGTCGATTTGAAAAGTTGTAAATAAATTTCCTTAATCTTCATTATGTAAAAGCAGCATATTGTGATAATACTCTGTCTAAGAGAAAGAGGAAAACGAAAACTTTTTTTTGATATAAATTTTATTTGTATATAGTAATAATAGAATTTTCGATCTTTTCTGTTGTTAATGTCGATCATCATCAGTATAATAATCAGTGTGGGAGTTAAAACTATTTTTCGAAAAGTTGATAGTTGAGAAAAACGGAAAAAAGTTAAAATGGTTATAACTCGGGTTATAACTATCAACCGTAGTTATAACCTTCAACCCGAGTTATAACTATTAACTGCAGTTATAACTTTCAACCGTAGTTATAACTATTAACCTGAGTTATAACTGAAGTTATAAGTTTCAACTGTAGTTATAACTTTCAATTTCATTAGCTTTCTTAATTTCGTAGGAAGATTTAATTAAGTTGAAATGATAATCACTTTGATTTATTGGCATGCTCGATGGAATAGATGGAAGTGTGCATATTTGCATTGTTCTTCAGTTCAGAAAAGCAGTGTTATAGAAATCCTTACTGAGTACTTTAATATATTCATCTGTAAGTTATGTTTTCTTCTGTTTATACGTCGAATGGGAACGCACTCGTAAATTAATATATTTTTCGTTATATGATTAATGATAATTTTAAGTCGTGAACAGTTGAGAACAATACTTAAAAAAAAGAAATAGCTCTATTTCTAATTTTAATAATATAAAATCGCGATCATCTACAATATATGTTATGACGAAACTAACTTAACGATCTCTGTCCGCATAATTACGTACGTTTTATTTCAATCCGAAATCATTGTATCAGCTCATTCTCTGTTCACTTTTATACGTTCACTACTAGTTAATCAGCATATGTAGTATTCTACTTTTTCCTTCCTTTTCCATATATATATATCACCGAACGAAGACAAGAAAGGGAAGAATAAGAAAAATCAAGATGACAAGAGTAAAGGAAAGAGACGACTAAGAAAGCAGAAGATACAATCAATATCTTCTTTATCCTATAAGTAAAAAGAAATGATTGTTACAATGTTTAGAGAAGAAATGAATAATGTCATGTTTGCGCCTACGAGAGCGTATCTCATTTATAGGCATCCATATGATCTTAATTAGTTTAAAGTTATGAATAGGGTTACTAGTTATGTTGATTAATGATTATAATGGAACTGATTATAATTAATAAAATTGATGACTATAACTATAGTTGATAGTTATAGTTGCGGTTGGAAATTGTAACATCCCAATTTCTTAGTAGTTTTATTTTATTATTGAGGTTGAAAAACATAGTTATATTTCGAAGCTATATATGCTTGGGGAAACCGGAATTTCGGCCCAAGGAATTTTCGTCCCGGACTTTCGGTCCGATATAAAATAAATATTAGGCTGAGGGTGATTCGATTTCAATATGAAAAAAAAAAATTTTCCGGGCCGAAAGTCCGGGACGAAAATTCCTTGGACCGAAATTCCTGTAACCCTATGCTTGACTGCTAATTTTCAATGAAAACAGTTCTAATTTCAAGTTTTGTTGATAGCTATCGACATAAAAAAAAATTCTTAATGCTACTCAACAAAGAATAGTTGTCTAATTCACATACTTGATATGGAAATAGAAGAAAATGTAATTTGAAGACGAATACATCAAAAGTACTCAATAAGGATTTCTGTGACACTATTTTTCTGAACTAAAGAACAATGCAAATATGTGTGTTTGCATCTATTCTACCTAGCATGCCAATAAATCAAAGTGATTGCCATTTCAATTTAATTAAATCTTGTCAAGAAATTAAGAAAATTAATGAGATTGAAAGTCATGACTACAGTTGACAGTTATAACTAGGGCTGAAGGTTATAACTCAAGTTGATAGTTATAACTCGGGCTGAAGGTTATAACTGCGGTTGATAGTTATAACTCTGGTTGATAGTTATAACCACGGTTGATAGTTATAACTCAATTAACTTTTTGACCGAAAAATTGATCGGTTATAACTCAAAAGTTATAACTTGAGTTATAACTCGGCTAGTTTTAACTCCCACACTGATAATAATAGTATAAAACTATGATAATAGAATTTGTATTATTATAATAAAAACCAATATAACATAACCATGAAATAATTAACATTTATAAATAACTATAATATATGAGTAATAACGAATACATTGTAATTATTCAGAATAATGTAATTATATAACCGTAAAACCATAAATAATGAAAAAACTCAAGGTAATGTGGCTGCTCAATATCATATCAATTTTAAAGAATTTTAAATGTTACACTTGAGAAAAACTACATTTTTAATTGTCAAATATAAATTTTAGTTTTATGGCTATTTAATTACATTATTTTGAATAATTACAATGTATTTGTTCTTATTCATATATTATAGTTATTTATAAATGTTAATTATTTCATGGTTATTTTTCATATTGGTTTTCATTGTATTAATACAAATTATATTATCATGATTTTATACCATTATTACCATTAACACTATTTCTATTATTATACTAATGGTGATCGATATTAACAACAGAAAAGATCGAAAATTCTATTATTCTTATATATAAATGAAATTTATATCAAAAAAAAGTTTTCGTTTTCCTCTTTCTCTTAGACAGAGTATTATCACAATATGCTGCTTTTACATAATGAAAATTATGAAAATTTATATTTGACAATTAAAAAATGTAGTTTTTCTCAAGTGTAACATTTAAAATTCTTTGGAAAGTTGTGCATATAGTCATTACCCAGATCGAGCGTTACGATTTCCATAAACGGTCGCAGGTAAATGGCCGTATTTTTTCGTGTACAGTCGTTTAAGACTGTGTTTGTTTGATCTGGGTAGTCTAATCAGTTATAGTATTGAAAGAGACAATTGTGTTAGCCAAGCAAGTTATACCATTCAGGGTAGAATTACACAGCGAATCGTTTGAAAAACATAATAAATCTAGGCAGTAGAAAGGGCTTTTAAATATAAATATGTCATTTTTGATTGATCTATTTGATATATATATTAATTTTAGGTATTATTTCTGAAGCAAGAATTATTCGACCACCATGAAGTTGGATGGAATATGACCGCCGAGCAAAAAAAGGTTTTATAGGACATTGGTGGCAGTGCATGTTTGTTACAATAGCATTGGCTACTATGAATCATGATTTATTAACACCAAATTATCACTGGTCAATTAAAAGTATATATGTCCAGATGATGACATGATTAATCGAAAGCTCAAATTACGAAATTGAGCAGTTAAATTATGCATTATCTCTCATACCGAGTGACACAATTTATGTGTGAACAGTAATGGGATTATTAATGAAGTAAGTAAATGATTTCAACTATATGGTAGGATAGGAAGACATATTTTAATACAATTTTTTCATTGCATAAAATTTTAGGAATCTATTGAATTTGAATTATTTTTTTTGTGTGAGGATCACTAAATTCAAAAAAAATTTTGAGGGCATTAACTATATAGCTGGTCGGTTATAACATAATACATTTTATTTTATTGATATATTGACATTTCAGTATGAGCAAAGGGAATGTCTTGAATAGAAAAATAGGGCAGAGATTTTTTAAATTCGAGACTATAAAAGAAACGGTGATATTCTAAAGTTTATGAAAATAATAAATATTCTCTATTGTTCTATATAGTGAGCTATTGAAGTAGGCACTTTAAACGAATTAGATGCGACATATAATTATCTTTAAAATATTGGTATGGTATTTAAGATAATTAAATAAAATACAAGAAAAACAGAAATGGTTACTACTAGAAAAAAGTTTTTCGATCTATATATTCTATTTCAGGTTTTGCTATCCTGTACATAAAGCTAATCAATCAATTACTCAATGATATAATCCACACAGCCATTGAACAAATGTTGTATGAAATAATTTGAAAATGGTCCTGATCTTTATATATTTTGGTGAAAATCATTAATTTATATATACATGACTTTTATTGTGCTTTTTTTCTCAAAGATGTTTAGAGAGATCTTAAGTCATGAACTACTTTTGTTTAAATCATTTTCGTCAAAACTTTTTCTTGTGCAAAAAATTGTTTCTGTATACTTTTTTCAACGCAAGTTTTTCGAGCTAATACTAAATATCTAGTTATTTGTTGCTTGAAACGACATAAAATGGGAAAATCCATGATTATTACAAATTTTAGTTTCATTATATATTTTTTCCAATTATAGAAAATTTTATTTTTAGATTTTTAAAAAGATTTTGTGGAAAATTAGATGGCCTACAAAAGTTATAAAAGACTAACAAAAAACGATTCTTGATAAACTTTGATCGAAGATTGTCTGGATCAAGAAATCGATCGATAGCATTAGTTTTTGTAAAAGCTTTGAAAGGAGTTTTTGACTGCAGAAGGTTTTTTCTAAGAAAATAACGATTTGTTTCCTGAGCTGAAGCAGGATTCATATAGCATAAAATAAGTTTGTACTTTTACAGGTATGCTTGTTTTTAAAGTTTGTCAGTATGTTTGTGTATTTATCCCAATCGAAAAATGGTGTCGTCTAGATTAATAATTAAAACTTGTGATGTTCTACAAGAAAACTCCACGAAGGGTTATCGAAGGTGTAAAATTCGAATCTGGAGTCAAATCGGAGGTTAATAATAAGTAAATAAAACAATTAATAGTCCGTTTTGTTATTTATCTTAAAAATTTTGATTCAAGATGACCGACGATCGATAAATCAAGACTGAATGGGTTTTACCAGATAATTAATAATAAATAACATGAACTGTCTCCAGTTAAAAATCACCAAAGATAATTTGCTATGGGAAATTCAAGTCTGGTGTTAGTTTTTCATAAAACTTGACTGACCGTTGTCAGGTGAAGAAAATCCGAATTCACAGTGAATAACAGCTGTTTTAATCTATTTTTTTAATGAACTTCTTGTTATTTAAAGCCTGAATTAAGAATAATCGAGGGTCGTGAATCGATGTTCGATTTTGATTCTAATAGAAATATTTTTCTTTGTACCTTACAATACGTCAGAATTCTGAATAAGATTTATACAGAAGTATGTAAAAAAAACGGAGTAGCTGCTTGATGTCCTGTTATTGAGTCTTCATAGACATCAACTTTAAAATAACATTCAAAATAGACGAAGATTTTTCCTAGGTCACAATGTAATGTACTCTATTGGTAGCAATTTTTGACTAGTTTTCCGTTTTTAGTTCCTTAGTGAGTGTATTAATAAATGTCCAGTAACTTTTTGAGAGGAATTCAAACTAGATGCATCTATTGGGTTCAAACCTAAACTAATATTGAAGCGTGTAGCGGTGTTAAATGATGGAAACGATTATTCGTGAGTAGCCAGCCGGAGGGAAGCCAACGAACAATTAGTCGTTGATTTAAAAAGTTTAGCATAACTGCAATAAGTGAGTTTTGAGATACCTTAATAGATTGTCAAATAACTCGATTCTTGAGGGAAAAAAATTCTTTATTGGACATTTTATGTAACAGAGTATATCCAGTAAAGCAATTGTGAATACCAACATAGTGTTATTTGCTTATTGTAGCGTAAGCAGAAGTAGATATGTAGTCATGTCGTCCTAAAACTTTAAGAAGCTATCCGGAATTCTCAAGTTTGAAAAAAGATATTTTTTTCATGGAATTGTCGTTTGAATTGATCACCATCTGGTCATGCTATTGAATTTGATGAACAAACTGGAACATCTGAACCGTATCTAATTCCGTTTTCTTAAGAAAACAGTCGTATAGCGATAAATATTGCACTTAAAAAGATATAAATGTTTGTCTCTTAGTTTTGTTCAAATAAGTCAGAGTTTAGGATTAGAAAATATGACGTACCAAACCACTGAAAATGGTCAGATATCTGTATTAGACATGATCAATCTCAAACAAAGGCAAAGAGTTCGAGTTTGATGTTTGCTTGGCATTTATATATGAATCTATACAGGGATATTTCTACAAAACGATCATAACTAAAGTGGCTGTTTATTTTGTAGCTTTCATGCAATCAAGGAGAGTGAGATATAAGATAATCCAAATGAAAACTATTTTGAATGATAATCATACTAAATATTTTTTTTCAGACAAGAGTCAGCGAATCTGTAGGACGAGCGCTATTTGTTAATTACCGCAGTAATAATATAACAGATCAGTCTTGATCTTCAATCATAAGAGATTTGAATACAAGACAGACAATAAGAAGATTGGTATTCTACAATCTAGTTCATGGTCTAAATGCATTTAATACTATCTATCGATTACTTTTAACAAATTATATAGACATTAAAAAGTTTTCTACTTTCCAATATTTATCAGTTTGAACGACTTGCCAAGATATAATTTAAAGAAAGTGGATTGCTTAGAGTTTCCTAGATTGGTCTGAACTAAGGTAAATGGTATATTTGTGATGAATCTTTCTTTTTTCTCAATCTGATGATAATCCAACAATAAAAGACACCAGCTATATCATAGCTGCGCGAGCACGAGTACATTGTGCACTGCTCTAAAAACATATGTACTGTCAAAAAAGTTAGAATTGTAGAATTTATGTACTGACATGTACTACTATGTACCAGTACATGAATTTTAGAATTCTAGCTTTTTTGGAAGTACATAATACGCCGGGACATGTGTTAGCGCTCTGAAGAGCCTTTGTTTTTGTTGGTACATTTTGTATCCGTATTCACGCACTCCTCAGTTATATATACTCTCAAAAGAAAGAATGTGCAGGTGATGGAGCAAAACAAACAAAATATATGGAGGATGGAGGAAGATGTATACATGTATGAAGGAAAAAAAATGTAAGAGGAGTATAACTGCGAAACAATCGCATGAAGGAGAAAACAGAGTGTATCATGTCCAATGGACATGACAATATTCTTTAAAAAAGGACTACTTAATGACGATTGTAGATAACCTTTAGATTAGTCCTGATTACTATTGAAGACGTTTCCGGCTAATAAAAAGCATTTGATATCGACTGATTTTCAATTATCTGATGGAAGGAAGAGAGTTTATCTGTGATTTAGACTGTATAAAATGACGTCAGTCTATCTCATTGTCCTAGTCTGCTGTCAGGATGCCCGTTCGATTCTGGATACTCAGGTTAAGTATTCAAATCTATTTTTTTATTTTCTTTTTCTGTATGAGTTTAAAAACATTTTGGACGAGTACAGACCTATTTGAAGGATATTTCAGACTAGACCTGATGCATAATGCAGACATTTCGGACTAGTCATGTCGGTCATCTTTACTCATTTTTTGCTTACTTGAGCAGTTTTCAACATTATTTTCAAGGAGAAAATAGAGTACAATTATTCCATATTGAAAATTTGTAAATATATATGAAAAACTCTAGTCAATCTGAATGGAAATGTTCATGCAAAAAGAGATATTAAAATTTATATTTGTTCGTCTATATATTAGCATTTTTTACTTGGCCTATGTGAAGAGCAAGCTCTTATCAGTAGTAGTCGTTATATGTAGTTGTATAAGAAACATGTGCATGTTGATAAGACTTGCTGTTGTTGTCACTAGAAGAAGACAGATGACTAGACCAAGCAAGTTCGATTATCTTTCATTTCATCACAGAGCAAGGTATGTATTACTCAAACCCGGAGCATAAATAGGGGGAAGGTGCATGAGTCGTAAAACTTCCTCTGCTTCGAAAAATTAATACAGAAAGAGAAATTTACTTTCCCCGCCCTACTTTTGAAAATTTTGTTTTTTTACTGATCAAAATAAGAAAAAAGAGGATTACGCTCCTTTGCCTTTAAAAAGCTCATTTTTTTGGTTATCAAAGCAGAAAACTAGGACTATGTCCCTGACCTGAAAACTTTATTCAGAATGTCTTTTGATAATAGAATTACGCGTATAGGGATATCATTTTCGAGTCTATTCCTAAGAATCTGAAACAGGCTGTGCCTTTCCGCTCCTGGTAATAAAAATCCTCTACAGATCGCCATTTTAGAAAGCTAAAAACCTACAGAGGCTCGTCATAAAACAGAAGACAAGGTACGTCTGAACGTTCTAGCGTGTATGAAAACATGCAGAAGTGATCCATCAGATGCATATGTTTCTTGCGCGCGAAATCCTAAGAGTCGCTGCATGAGAACTAAGTCTGATTGTGCTCAATCAACAATATTAGCCTTGGATGTGTTAAATGCTATTAGTAGCATTAGTATATTCTATCCAATATTCATTCGTTAGGTTTAAGAATTTGCTTATATGCCCAAAAAATATTGTTCTATGAAATGGGTTAGCTTTCATTTCGATCTAAAATTTTTGATTGAACGGCTATATTTAAGGCGCAGTCATGTTTCTTGTGTAGTGATTACACAGAAATAGTAACATTGACAATCATGCATTCAGTTGTTTAGATGTGGATATTGGTTTGTGCTCTGCAATATCCTTCTGTATTCATACAAGACATACGTCCTGTGTATAAGTTTCAAGTTGATTAGTGTGTTTGCTTGCAACATGAATAAAACTTCACTGAATTCTTCATATCAATACTATAAAATAGTGTTTGTAAAAAACATCACTAATACAATTCAGTATCGCTATACATTTTTTAAATTTTGTGGTAGACATAGAATAACGAGCAAGACTTTAGCTATTTTTGTATTGCTCGTTAAAGATAAGCTCACATGTAAAAGAACGCATTATACTGACTGAAAGAACTTAATTATTTTTTTAAGTCTCCAATGGCTATTAGCTTTCATGCATATACATGTCTCTTATTTGTCAGATCAGCATCGCTCCTCTCAGTTTTTATTGCATTGCTAATGTAAGAAAACGTTTTCATAGTGAAGAAACTCATCTGCTACAGTAAGATATATATGTTAAAAACTTGAGTTCGGAAAAGATTTCGATGTATTCATACATGTTTATGTCTTCAAGAAACTTGTTATAAACTCGTTTGATAGTAAGCACGGTTGGTATATCTTCTGCATTTTCTAGCTGTAATTGGCGTCGAACCGAAGTATAAGAACCTAACTGTGGCATCAAAATCACGATTCATATGTTCGTTTGTAAACTGTGAGGCATATTTCTTGTAGTAGTTTGTTCAAATTATCAAATTTTTATCAATTTGCCTTTAATTTTGATTCGTAGAATAGCGTCTTTCAAAGAACACATAAGAAATGATAATTTTTTCCGAGAGATGAAGTGTTCGCACACTTCTCAAAGGCAGTTCGTATTTGGCTGAATGACATTTTCGACGACAGGTGGATTGAAAGAGGTGGACCAATATCATAGACTCCTCATTCGCCTGATTTAACTACATTAGGCTTTTTTTTATGGGGTCATATCAAAACAACTGTCTACAAAACACGAGTGGAAAATCTAGAAGATTTGAAGGGTAGAATAAACCGAGAAATTGAATTGATCAGAAAAGAAACTTTACGTGATGGTTTTTTAGAAATTGAAAAACGTCTAAATTTTTGTATTCATGTTAATGGGAATACTTCTGAACAGTATTTATAAACTTCATTTGTATGAAAAGAAACTTGTTTCTCCTCTATAATATAAAAAAAATTAAACATATTGTTCGAATAATAAGACAGAAAAATAAGTTTCTTAAATGATCATTACTTTTGGGATACCCCGTATTAGGCATAAAATATAAAATTTTTGTGACCAACAGCGGATACCTCTGTCAGTTGTCAGTATTCTTTTGAAATTATCGACGCATCTTACAAAAATTGCGCACATAAGTATCTTTACTTAAGTTGATAACTTAATGGAAATAATATTGCTAAATCTGATACGCTTACATGAGGTAGATCTGGACTCCAACTGTTTTAATATATGTTAAATACACATAACATTGGATCAAATTATGCCTTTAGAAATATGATCTACCGAAGCGTATTACAACATATCGTTGATATCAGTCATTGAAAATCACCAGTTGTTTATGTGATAGATTATCCAAAAGTGAATATGAATGTTTGTTGTCCAGATGGAACACATGCGGATGTCAATGATATTCTTTTTAATATTTTGTACTTGTAAACTTATATGGTGTCTCATTTTTCCACTTAGATTTTAGTAATCACTAGTTGAGTGCTCCGATAACAACAATCAATCACATCGGCGCTGTATAGAAAACTGTTAGTTCAAGAACAATCGGTCTCTAGTTATGTTGCATATTGCAGAAATATTAGTTCTCTTGAGGAAAGAAGTCGTATCGTAACGCAAAAAACGTTTCGATAACTTTCTTATCCAACACGAAAGTATCAGCATGGTGCAACGTAAATAGAAACATTTCTTCCCAAAACGTTGCTTTGTTACAAGGCAATCATCGTTAAAACAGAAAGGTTTCTTAGAATATGTATGAACACTCCACATATGCAATATATGATCCTAAATATCTTGTCATGGATTTTATAACAATAATACGATGATAGATTTTTATGAGACAAAGTATGAAATTCTTTGTACTATCGATTGCTAAGACATACGGAGAATGGTAGTTCTCATTGTTCGTCTTATCAATTTTTGTGCTTAAACATTCTTCTCGACAATATCTTGAACATTACCAGTAAAGAAAAAATATTTCATGTTCATATCTTTGTTTAGAGAGAGAATACTAATAATATATTTTTTTGTATGATTTTTTTCTATAGTTCTATAAATTCGAAATATATTTATCAAGTATTTCAGATTGAAAATTATTACATTATTAACAGAATACAAAACGCATACACAATGAATCGTTTTAGCGACGTCGATGTTTCGACTAAACGACTTCCACCTGTTTATGGCTATCATAGTGAAAAACTAGTTACAATTGAGAAAGCACTTGAACCAATCAAACCACAAATTGATGAACTACCTCGTTATATCAAAATAGCTAAAAAATACTGTCATTTTCCATCAGAACATGAACTAACAAAAGATCAATCAGCTGCTATTTATATTTATACAATGGAATGGGGTGATACTACTTTATACCGTGTATTGAATAAAGCATTACGATCAGAAAATCGACCAGCATTAAAAATATGGTTTCCATATTTAAAATTGTTTGATGCAGCATTAGATAAATTACCTACTGTCAAAGGAAATTTATGGAGAGGTGTAGATCTTGATATTGGAAAAAATTTTATTAAAAATCAACTCTTGATATGGTGGAGTATTAATTCATGTTCATCATCAGTCAATGTTATTAAAGATTTTCTCGGCAATAATAAAAGTGCAACACTTTTTTTAATTGAAGCTGTCAATGGAAAAAAAATATCTGGTTACACAAAATATGAGAATGAAGATGAAGTTATTTTACGAATAGGAACGGAACTTCGTGTTAAAACTGATGCTTTGGAACACTCTGGTTCGCACATTGTACATTTGGTTGAAATTGATGATAATGATGATGAAACATTGGCATCAGCTGTGAATGAAATGAATGTTACTTCAAAACCATCAAATCAAGGTGCTTTAAGTAAGTTAATTACACTTATCGTCAAGAAAACTCAAGTCCAAATTTAATATGAATTTATAGTAAACATGAATAATATTTATTAAGATCAATTTATAGGTGATCAATAGTACTATTTTAATGACATGAACATATTCTAATCGATCTTTTAAACCCTATTTTAAATAAAATAATATTTTAGTTAAAATTTTCTGGTTTCTAACATAATCATCCTAACGTTTAAAAAAGAGGACAACATTTGTCACTAAATCATACGAGATGAAGAGATTAGACCGAAACTAAAATACATATGATTAAGACTAACAAGGGAAGGTCCCTAGGTGTGTCCCGGGAAGATCAGTGAAACTAATGTAGGTTTGTTAGGTCAATTATATCTATCTCAGATATGGAACAATTAGCGGCTACTGCTGGGTTATTAAAAAATTATAGCCAAAATATTTTCCCAAAAAATTCACGTATGTGTTTCACTATACATACATTCATTTTCTTAAAACCTTTTTTTGTAGATTTTTAAATACTTTATCTCGTCTTCATGGTCGCGAGTAATCGAATAGGCGAGATTATACGACTATTGGAGGCGTACTCAAAAAGACGACTTTGTTTTCTCGAAATATTTTCTTCTTTTTGAGAATATACTATTTAGTAAGAGGCATACTACTATATAGGTTACAAACGGAGTCGATACACAATAGTGGTCCATTAACAAGCAGATTTGAAACATAAAGTTCAAAAATAAATATATCGAGTATGGATTATAATGAAGCCTTTTCAGATGTAAACGAAGAAGGTATCATTGTCTTTATCCTGCTACCACTATACATATCTATTATAGAGATCATCGGATCCGTGTCTTTTGGACTCATACCCGAAATTTACTAGATTTGGTACTCAGGCCTGTATTTGATTTTTTCTCATTGATATCTAACACTGTTTGTGCGCATGAGCAAGTAAAAGATTTATATTTTAGTTACTTAACAGTACTTAAACAGAAAAAGTCAATATAAAGCTATTTATTGTTATTTTCTCCTATAAACTTTTGTTCTGACTTAAAGCTGAATAGGAATCGGGTCCGAAGTTTTCTCTACACGTGGGACTAGACATACCCATATCCGTCGCAAGCAAAATTTCATAGGTTGGACCTGCACGTTCCTATTTTGCTGTATTAAGTCAGTCTATTTTAAACATAGATAGGTAGTATGCCTCTTACTAAATAGTATATTCTCAAAAAGAAGAAAATATTTCGAGAAAACAAAGTCGTCTTTTTGAGTACGCCTCCAATAGTCGTATAATCTCGCCTATTCGATTATTCGCGACCATGAAGACGAGATAAAGTATTTTGCAGAGCTGCAAGTACTCTATGAAATAGTATTCAATACGATTTAGCTACTAACACTGACGAAGAAAAATTTCCTTAAAAATCTACAAAAAAAGGTTTTAAGAAAATGAATGTATGTATAGTGAAACACATACGTGAATTTTTTGGGAAAATATTTTGGCTATAATTTTTTAATAACCCAGCAGTAGCCGCTAATTGTTCCATATCTGAGATAGATATAATTGACCTAACAAACCTACATTAGTTTCACTGATCTTCCCGGGACACACCTAGGGACCTTCCCTTGAAAGAGTTTGTAAGGCAAAATATTTAGTTAGTTGCTCAGATTAAAAAAAAAACAGTAAGTAGTCTTTATTAAAGTCTTCATATCTTTTGAATGCAAAAGTTTATCGATTTTGATCTTCTATTGAATGATAGAGGAAAGATCGGGCTATCTAACCATTATTTTATAGTTGAGAAAGTATATTGTTTTCAAAAACGATTAGGCTCATCTTTTAAAACTCAGGATATATCTCAAAAGAAAAACGACTGAAATTTTTCGTTTAGTTTATAAAAAAACAGACTACGTCTGACCATAGAGAGTGTTCAATATTCCAGCTATTTTTCCGTTGTTGTCCCAAATTTATTCCAAAAAAGTTCACAGACACTTTACTTTGAAAGGGGCCATGGTAACCATTCAATAATCCTGTTTCACGTGCTCTTATACGACTCTGATGTATATTGTTTTCATACCTACTATTTATGGTACTGTTGTTTATCAGCAGATGCCGAAATTATTGACGAATTCGGAATCGCTCTCAAAGAAAAACATTTGTCACTATAATTCCTGTAGAGTTAAAATGTAAAATACGATACAGCTGCTACGGCTAATGGTAAAGTGAAACAACTTAATGAAAAACTTATAAGTGATTCAGTCTCCTCTCACAGATTGACGACCACCTTCATTATAAGAGACTATGTATGAACGAAAATTAGGAATAAGTCATTGGATTTAATGTAAAATAGAGTTAATGTTTATTACTTTACACTTAATATTATAAGTATTAAATTTTTCAACTAACATTTAATTCACTTGAAATAAAGTAGTTGAATGATAAACTTAAGACAAATACAACTTAATTTCGATTTTGTAGAAAAAGGTTATTTCACGAAAATAACGATATCCAATAAAGTTTTATCAAAAGTTTTGCTGGATCAAGGGAATTAATTCTATTGATGAACTTCCCAAATCTGTGAACTTACAAATCTCACGAGGAAAATATTGTTTCTAGATAAATAACGCTATTTGACAGTTTCATGGGAAGTCATCAAGGTAAAGAAACCATGTTACAATTTAAATTACCCAATTCTGAAGAACTTTGATCAATTTTTATAAAATTCGATTACTTTCGAGAAATACTTGTCTCATAACGAAATTTTCTAGCGAAAAATTTTGCGTTATTCAATGACACAACTATTTTTACCTTGATTTTTTAAGATGAAAATATTAAAGCACAATATTTTTATTTCAAGAGTGAAAGTAAAGTTAAAAGTACATTTCTGACCATGAATCGTTTTTAATAATGATTAATAGATGTTTCTCGCCTACTTTTTATTAATATTGTTGATTAAATCAATCTATTGAAAATTTACGCTAATTAAATCATGTTAAAAAAATTAAAAAAATAGGTGTCGTTGTAGAACCATTTGGTTGCAATAATTGAAATTGCTAGAAAGATCTCGTACGAATCGAAGATACTTACAAAATGTTTGCCAACGGTTCATAAAGGTTTTTCAAAAGTTTTATAGATTTGCTACGAAACATTAAAAAAAATGGTTTTAAATTGACTGCAAGAGTTGAAATCTTTTAAAGTCCACAAAATCCTCTTTGGTTCGGTAGCTATATCATTATTTTCCAGCGTAGAAGTATTCCTAGAAACATAGTTTGTCATAAAAAAGAAGGTGCACCATGAAACTTCTAAACAGCTAGAACCATTTGTATCTGCCACGACTCTTTGAATTATCTAGAACTATCGATAGATTTCTACGAAATGAACAAAGCCTAGAAAAGTTCTAAATTTTCACTAAAACTACCAATGGTTCATTATGATACCTTTTTCTGAAAAGAGCATTCATCATGCGATTATAACAATAACTGACAAAAAAAGTTAAAAATATTACAGTCAAAAGTTCGAAAAAAATAAGAATAATGCAACCAAACAAGATTGCTTTCTCTCTTATACATTATTAATAAAATCTTGTAAATGTACAGATGATCGAAAAAAACCAAAAATGCTTCGATAGTAGGAATTTCAGCGTTTTTCGTTCTCTAGCGTTCCGTTCCTACAGAACCAAACTTCATTAAATTTGCACCTTCTAGAGTTTTTTTTGAATGTATCGGGATGTCTATACATGTTTGTTAGTATTTTCATTTAAGACTATTATGCGATCCTTGTTCTCTCAAAAAAAACGCAAATAAGCTTAAACTTTATTGAGAATGTGACAGAAATATAAGCATTTCTCGTGCTTTAGTATTTCATTCCAGAGAAATCGAAGCGATATTAAGATTGGGTTTTCTAGTGTTTGCTGGATATATCGAGATGTTTAGACATTTTTATTTTCATTTTTGTTTGAAACTGTTATGCATTTTTCGTTCGCGGAAACGGGAAATGCATTTCTATTTCCAGTTCTCGGAAATGGAAAGTAAAAGTAACATCCCTATTGGACAGTATATCTGCGAGCGACAGAAATTGGTTTTATTCTGTAGAAAAGTTCTAGACAAAACCTTTTAGGATTCTAGATTTGGATATCATTTTATGAGACTTTTGGGCTTGAATTTAAAAAAAAACAGAAGAAGGTTCATAAAATGATACTCAACTTTAGAACTCTATACGATTAAAAATCCTCGACAAAACTCCTAATGTTTCCTTATGATGTCTTTGTTGTTTTAGAGAATAAAGCTGGTACTTCTTTCTTTAGCAAAGTTATCAAAAAGGTGTGTCATATTCTTCTTTTGTGCAATGCACCTATACATATTATTATTTCTATTTCTAGTTTTCATCTGGTACAGCAAATCCGACAGGTAAGAATATAAAAATTCTTTTCTCTTTCAATTGTCAACCAATGAATAGTTAAGTATGCGTCTAAATGTGCTTTATTTTTCTGTGTGGATAATTACGCAAACAGATACGTAGATAAAACTCAAAGTTTCTCTCGAAATAAATCTTGCATGTTTCTACTACTTTTTTCGAAAAAGTCATTCTCGAATTAAATTTCATAGTAAATATGAATGAAATTTTTTTCCGCAACAATTATCTAATAAAAGTTGTAACATACCCGTATTGACAAAGAGAACATGATGTGCGAACGATCAAATCGTACATTACCTTCGAAAAATGCCTAAATGATATTATTTTTTTGCTTATTCCAGCAGATGTATTTGATATAACCTTTCGTTCTTGTGCATTTCAGCAAATTTTTCATATAATTATTATTAGATAATCGATAGAACGATGCAAAATGAAGACAGGATATAATGTGAATAGAATTGCACTTGCAACTGAAGAAGTAAGAGTCTCATTTATGCCTGAACATTAGAGTTACTTCAAACTTCTTCTAAAATGTTAGGGTGTGTCAATTTAACTTTCAGAATCTTTAAGGAAATAAACGCAAATCTGTGCACCAAAGATGTGTTAAAAGAAATTTTCTTGGAAAGTTTGCTATGTTAAAAAAAATATATGTTTAATTGATTTATGTCTGTTTATTGACTTGTCAGCAGTAAGTCTTGATTAATGACATTCAATATGATAGATTTGTTATTATCGATTAATTACTATAGATCTATACATACTGTCTAGATTTTTTCAATAAATTTCAGTTAAAATGAATTAGAAAAAAAGGATAACTTGGTATTTCGAGCCACTTTATAATAGTTTGAAAGAAATTTGCTTTATTGAATATTCTATGTATTCATAAATAGAATAATAAAAAGAAGAACGAAACAAAAGTCACGTGATTTATTTACATGTATAAATTTGAATTTTGTAAGGTTATAAATAGTATTCAATCAATGATTTCCAGATTCTTTGAATTTCAATAGAGACAAATACAATTGTGCGGGCAGAATACTCGATAGCACGTTCTAATAAGTGATGCAAAATTCTTTTAAAAAAATGTTAATCTCTGTTAGACAATACCGTGGGCTGCCAAATAACCAAATTTTTTCTATAGAAAAGAATAATGTCTAAACTACAAATTTTGTAGCAGATATATTTTTTAGAAGAAATGTAAGAAGGAGGAAAAGTGCGAAAAGTGAATACTTCTGAAAAAATAGCTCTTACATTGGCATCGTCGAGCAAGACCATTTCCTATTTTGTATTAGGTTTTTGTATTAGAAGAGAAGCAGAAAGCATACTCAACGATGATTTCTGTAGCATAGAGACTGCTCTTTCTAATGATATATTGAAAGTTAAATTAACTCTTGATTTTTATACCAAAACATGACTTCTTCGAAAGAGCCTTGATAATTTAGCCGCTCTTAATACTTGACAGTCTCATAATGGTAAAAAAAATGTTTTGAATTACTTTTGTCTGGTGAATTTCTATAATTAGATATATTTCCAATAAATAATGCAAAAATAATTCATTTCATGTAACCCCCCCCCCCCCCCCCCATAATAAAAGACCCCGGGTCTTCTATTGTGTTTTAGCGTAAAAATTTTTTAGGGGGGTCTTCTAGTATGAGGGGTCTTTTAATAGGATTTTGGAGTAAGTTTTCTAAAAATCAGATCAAATCCTTATACCAATACATGTTCTCTCATATCATCTGATACATAACATATATGCAGACATTTTCTGAAGAGAAGAATAGATATTCTGCAGAAAACGTTAAACAGTAATAATTCATGATTTTAGTTGTACAAAAATTTTCCCATTCTATTTCTCTATGGGAAATTCACGGTGAAGGAAGACTAGATTCTTTTCAGCTTCCATTTACATTAAGCTCCTATCTAATTCATGTATTTTAACATTAGTTACAACAATTAAGGTAACCAATCGGTACTTTCATCTCTCCCCTATTTTGAACTTATGGCGCAAACCCAAACAGCATACTCATACTCCTCGATGCTCCAAAACCCTAGTATACGATACCCTGCTCGCTTCAACTAGTCATACCCAACGAAGTAGTATATCAATTGTAAAAGTAACTATCATTAATGCTAGATCTCCAGACAGAGAGCAATTTTTAACAGTTACACCTTGAGATAAAACTTCAACCATGTGGAGCAACTAATGCGTGTCCATTTATAAATTATTCATGAGTATTTTTGAGTAATTCAAGAGCGAGAGGAGATATAAAGTCTCGGCTTCACTAGTCGAAAGAAGAGACATTGAGAGGTTTTTTCCTCTAGAACTGTATAAGACAAAATTGTTTTGAAACCAGTCATTTCTACAAACCATTCGAAATAATGCATAAATCGATCTGTCATCCTGATGAAACTGTGGTTGTGATATGTGATATAGATATACAATATCTCGATGTATTGTAAAAAGGTTGATTTTGAAAAGATTTCTTCTCATATAATATTGAAGAAATAGACATCCCAATATCTGCTCGGTAGACTGATACAACCACAGGTTTATAGCTTTTTTCGTTATTCAGTTATTACCAAAATATCCGCAACCATTTTATTTTCGGGCAGAGTAGATTATCGACCCGGATTCACTGAAAACAATCTCTCGATAAAAGTCTCAGAACATATATCTTGTAAGTTTTTTGAGCTCTTCTTTTGAGTCGACGTGACTTTCACTTTTTATGGAGCATGTTCGTCTGAGGAATATTTTTCTGGAAAACATCTGACAAGAGAACTAAAATTATATTTTGGTTGTCCTTCTTTTCCTATCATAAGAGCTTTATTTACTGCTTTTTCGAAAATATTTCAATTGGTCAATAATAGTATTACTTACTGCTACGTGGGATAGATTAAAAGCTGAAAAACATGGCTAAATTGCAATTTACAAAAGACTTTAACTTAATACTCACTGAACTCCAGATAAGATGGATTTCAAAATCAAAATCCGAAAAAATATTTTAAATAGAAGACCCGGGTCTTCTATAATGGATTTCACATTAAATTTTCAGGAGGGTCTTCTAAT
>JAJEKB010021105.1:354380-417818 GCA_022393335.1 Macrotrachela quadricornifera | reverse complement strand
CTTTCAATTAGGGCCGATTCGTGGACCAACCCGCCCCCGTCCTTTATAAATTATTATCTTATTGTTTCATATAATATGATTTGCATGAACTTTCCGTACATGCTCATAGTTAATATCAATTCGAGTTTCAAATCATTTTTTTTTATAACTCAAGTAGATTTTCGAAGAAAATAGTCAATACAAGTTTTAAATAGAGGTTTATCAACCACTCTTTCATTCTATAGAGACGTGAGATAGAAAGTGTCTATTGTGTTTTGGATTTGTTCTATCTCGAATCAATATTCGTTGCAAATGTGTATCTGTAAAACTAGAGTAGAATAGATCCTAGAGAATATGAATATGTCAGTTACACATTTCAGATTCAAATGAACTGTGATGACAAACTTTTTTATATACAAAAATTGAAATAATATATAGTTACATTATAATGGAAGATTATTCGATTTATCTTTGATTCATTAATATTTACACTATCTGTTAACTGTTTAATAATAATAATAATAATAATAATAATAATTCCTATAGAAAAAGAATTAATGTATTTTATATGTTAAATTGAATATAATGTTTTATGAGGATAAATAAATATGTTTATTGAGGCTATATAAAAATAGAAATAAATAATATATATTTTTCTCATATTCATATTTATATCAATGTCAACAAATGAATCACTTTCAATCAAGAGTAAAATCATATTGTTCAATATACTAATGTTTAAATAATTAATATAATACCATTAATCAATCTGTATTGATTTACATTGAAATATTTTATATAAAAATAATTGAGTATATTTGATTCAACAGTATTTTAGTTTTTTCATTTTTATTTATGTATTCATAATAATGAAAATGAATATAAACAAATAATAAATAATATTATTGAATGAATTTAAATATGCACAGATCTTTGGCATATAAACTGTATATATCAGTAACTAACTGAGAGAAATATCTATTATTCGTAAGTATTAAATTCTATATGAAAATTAAATATAAATGTGAACAAATTTGTTCTCAATGTTATTATATACATTGATTAACTAAGGGATACGCTATGTTGAATAGTCGCATATTTTATTTACTTAATAAGCTATGTTTAAATAAAAAGCAGAAAATGCATCATAAAATGCTTCAAAATTTGTATAAGACTGTTTTTCTTCTAGTTACAATTTTTTTTGTTAAAGTAATGAAAAGTTTGAAGGTTTAAATTTGACCCTTGCAACAAGTAAGTTTATCTAATACAAGAAAAATTCGATTTTATTTTATTCATATTTTTCAAAATTTTCTGCATAAGTTGTTGAGATTTTCACGATACATCTTCCACTTGAATATTTTATTTTATTTTTATATACTTTATTAAGGGGGCCCCTCCCCTTACAAAAATGGCTTTTTTCGAAAATAAATCAATATTGAGTTTTAAGTATAGGAAGATGCGTCGAAAGTTCCTCTTTCAGAATATGTATGGTTTTTGGAAAAATGGCTAGGTTTCCAAAGACTTATCGTAAAAAATTTCCACCCTACTACCTGTTTTCCTAGAAATTTTTATGGTTTTCAGTTTTCGAAAAACCGCATATTGTTCCATATAACCGCATTGCATATAACATTTTTTTATATTGAGTATGATAGATAGCGTTAGCTTATTCACCTGTTACGCGCTTTATAAAAGTCCATTGGCATTTATTGAAAATATACCATGTAAACATCTGTTTTTGGGATTTGCCTGTAAAAATCCATTTTTAAAACTTCTTTTGCGTTTTTCTCAAAACGTAGTTTTCAATCAGGAAAATTAGAATCACTCCTTCATATCTTTAGCTATACCCAATATTTTTTTTTATTTTAAAGGTCTCGACCAGTTTTTTTAAATTCGACTTCTGAGCTGAGAAAAGTTGGTTTTACTGTCGTCGGATTACCGTTTTTTATGATTATTTTAAGGCCTGTGTACCAAAACACTAATGAAAAATCAATAATACACAATTTGAAAATTCTGTCTGGTGAAAAGTTGCATACTGACATTAGCTTTAATTTGAGACAACCCCGAGCCTCCTACCTTGTATTACGACGGAGTGATGTCGATTTTCCTGAAGGTCAAAAATGACCTATGATTCAGCTGGAACTCCGGTCTAGCACGGACAATCGGGCTGAAATTTTTACCAGAAACGTATCTCACCAGGATTACTCATTCCTGAAAATTTCAGCTCAAAAGACCCATTCTAAGTGGGAAATCATTTCTGGAGGAGGGGAGGGGCCTTAAATGAGCTGATCTGATCAAACAGCTTCTTTGCTCAGAAATAAAGCTGAACTGTAACACCCCCATTCAATGCTCTTTTTAGATGATGTTTCACAAAAGTATGACAGCGACTCTCTGTTAATACATTGCTAGAGTACATGAGACATTTTGGTAGTTTTTTTCGTTGGTTCTCAGTCTATGGGCTGGAACTTTCGAGATAGATTGAGTGAACAAAGACGTATCTATGACAAAAAAAATGAGACACAATGGCAATGATAATGGAGCAACAATCGAAAAAATAAGGTGTACAGCTTATTTTGGTCAGGAGGATATACACAAGTAACGCTCGTCACTACGACTCGCTTAGCCCTCGACTGAATTCTATCTATCATTATCTCTTACTGGTCGCTGGATTCTGTTTTGATAACTATGCTGGATACAAGTGCACATATACACGGATTGCTAGTGACGACTTTTTCATAAGATCAAGTCTTTAAACTTTCTGTTAAGACTTGCGTATGACAACGTGAATCACAGGTCGCAGTCAATCATCGCTATCCCTGCTCCACTGCACTTCTGACTTCTTTTTTTTTTTATAGGAAACAAACATAGACCAATGTAACGCTCTGTTTTCTTGCTAAAAAAAATCGTTTAGAGGTAACGCAAAAACCAAACGAAATTGAAGAAAACAGCGACCAGTCATTCGTCGGCGCCCCTGCGGGGCGTCACTCACGGCTAGTCGCTCTCATGTTGAAGTCCACTTTCACATGAGTTCATTCTCTAGTATTCAGAACCACACTAATTAACGCTTCGCTAACTTGAAAGAATTGCAAGATCTACAACGAAAGGACCCTGTATAGGAAACTTAGAATAAACAGGCAAAGGCACATACATCTATAAACAGATGCATTAAGTCTAAGTTTATGAAACACCGCTGCGAAATCTTGGTTACTTTTTACAAATAACCAATATTGAGATACATGAGTTCCTCAAAATCTGATTCAATGAGGAATAAAATCACAAAATACTGATCCTCTTAAAGGTCAGATTCACAAATTCTGATTGAATGAAAGCTAGATTTTGGAAAGCATTGCATTGTCTGAAATTTCAAACAGACAGAATCTGATTAGTCAAAAGTCTAATGTGAAAAGTTCATCATTGGCTGAGTTCCCAGACTCAATAATCTCATTGAACGAAAGCCGTATATTGAAAATAACTGAGCAGTGATCTTTAAACCGATGTTCTTTTGATCCGATGACAAGCAAGCTTATCTTACTTTGTGTAATCCTCCCTTCTTCGAGGAAATATACCAGTCTTAGTTTCTTCACCTCTATTACTATTGACTTAAAACGACATCACATTTTAAAAGTCGAAGGCACAAAAAAATTGTCTTCACAGTTATAATAATAGAGAACAGATGCTCTGATTAAAGATTATTATTTTGTACTCATTATATAAGAAGAGACTTGAAAATGATCACACATATAACATATAATTGATGAATTCCAACAAATTCTTTTTTTCCTACAATCTGAATCTGAATATACTGTATAAGTGAAATGATATTCTCTTCTATACTCTATCTTTTATCAAAAAAGAAATTCATACTACCCATGACTCTCATTATTAGTGTACCTCATTAAGTTCCATGTTGTCTCGTTTATTACTTCTCTAAGTTGAGATCCGGTTACAATGATTCCCCTGTTGTCATTTCTTCTTTGTTCATACCTAATCCGTTAGATCTAACAAAGTCCAACTTGAAGAGTCCGAAGCACCATTAACAACTTCATACAATATTCTCTTAATCAGCGCTTCGGTGAAAACTCTCTCATTACAAAATCATTGTTTTCTTAAAAAAACCTTTTTCTAGCAAAAAAATTCAAAAACTAATGGTACCATTCGATTCCCCGACCCCGAAAACTTTTGGTCCAGGATTTACCGTTGACTTTAATCAAAGCTATGATCTTTCATGGATCTTTCTGAGAACATGTCTCTCTGACCTTTGACCCTGACACAAACCCACAAACAAACTTTTTTTTTCATAGGACCCTTACTACAGTCGAGGGAATAAGTAACGCGTCGACCATTGGGCATCGCTTAGCTCAATCCTCAAAGCAGAGTATAAAGAAAGTAACACCGTACTCTTCAGAAAAACCTTGTGACCAAGATCCCATAATTATTTCTGGATCCTCGTTATCGTAGCCAGCCACTCAACGGAAATATCAAACAGCTCCTTCGAAACTTCCTGTAAAACCACATCTCATTTAAAGCTAATAAAGTATCTCCTCATCGGTCATCGGAGCCACTTCGAGATGCCATTCCTCACTCATAGCTGTCATGTCTTACTCCCCTATATCTGTAAATAATATCTTATATGATACTACTAAGATCCTCGCTTAAGATTCTGAGAACAATACAATTTAAACGCTGAAAACTTCTTTTCCATTTTCTTTAAAGAACCAATTTAGAACACTATATATATACTTGGAGAAAAAATAAATCAATGCAAACTAAAATGCATCAGTTACAATTCTTGGTTTGGAACTATTCAAGAGTGGAGCGAAGATTGGAATTGATCATACTAAATTTTGAAGAAGTTTCGACAGAGTTTCATTAGACGTTACTAATAATTGGAAGTTTAAAAGAAACACCATATCACATAAAACGTGATGAACAACTATCAACAAAACGAAGTTCATATTGGAGGCTCATTTTTCAACTTTTCGACTACTACCACTTTACCATCATTTCCAAATATATTATATAATTGTGAGTTTCAGAAATGCCAAGTTCATTATTGCTTTTGTAAGAGCCATTTATACATTAAGAGGACCAATAAATGAACATCTAACCCAAAGTTCTTATATCTGTTTGGCTTTCGGTAACTTTATTTCTAAAAGAAACTGCGATGACACTTTCCACTCATACAATGTTACCTGTTTCTCCTTTTGGTCGAAGATGTTTGAGTTCCTGATTGACTGAACAAATTCACGGATGTTACAAAGTTTACGCATTTTCTTTCGATTACTCTCAATGAGAAAATGAATACTGCGTGAATCTTCCAGCAAACAGCTCCGCGTCACCCGTCTACGCCCCTTTGGGACGCCACTCCTGACTCCTGACTCCCCGCTTCTCTCTTCACTATTTCCACTTTTTTTTCTAAATCCCTCCCTAGGCTACATAATGAACTTCCTGGCGGCAAATTCTGACCCGAAAAATGGTATCTGGACGTGAAGCCCAATTTATCTGCTTTCTTTTTAAAAAAGTCTGCGGAGGTAGTCAACCTAGATACAAAAAATAATTCTTGCGTTGATTTTTTATCTTCTACTATCTGCGCACCAGCATTTAACACTGCGAAGACTCATATTTTTAGGATTAAGAATAGTATTTCAATCCACATAGAGAATATACTGAAGCTCTGCTATAACTTGAATACATTTGGAGGTCGTTTATTCAAAACTTGATTTCTATTAGTTCTTGGTCCACCACTGGAGTTTAGAAAAAAAATGGAGCTCATATTGGAGTTCCCCATCTCGGGCACCTTTGGTCACATTTTATAAAAAATACTAATTCTATTAGAAAACGCCTCCTCTGATCAAAACTATCTATATATTTGGAATCCCCGATCCCAAAAGCCGTTGGTCAAACTTTGAGAAATCGTTAGATTCGAAAAATACGGGTTCCCTGACCGGCCAACGACAAAAATAAAAATTTTAAAAAAGTTCGAAGATGGTCCGTAAATTATGATTCTCCAACCCCAAAAACTTTTGGTCAAACTCTATAAAACTTCAATATTTTGAGAAATATCATTTCGTTAGAATGATTTTCAATTCCACAAATTTTGTCGTTTAACCTCGAATAACCAGCCGAATTTCCGTTCTGTATACTAATCCTTTCAGAATTTTGAACTATTTCAATACATATAAAGGTACTTATCTATGTATCCACTAACATAGCTAAAAGTACCCAGAATAATCATTCGCTCCAGTGATACTAAAATATATATATATATAGGTCGGTATTGAAGTGGTTAGTCGTACCATGTGTAGACGTAGGAATCCTCAGGGCCCGTTTAGACCGATGAATCATCATGGTCCGTTTAGAAAGATGGGTCACCACACCCAGCGTAGACAGACGGGTCATCATAGCAAATGTAGCCAGGCGAGACTGGCAGAAAAAGCTTTTCGGCAAAACTTACTTCGTTGGTAAAAAAATAGATTTTTGGTAAAAAGATAATTATGAGGATCAAAAAGACAATTTTGTTAAAAAATTTAAGTTTTTGGCACAAAAATAATTTTTTGGGTCAAAAAAAAACTTTTTTGATAAAAAGACAATTTTTTGAAGTCAAAAAAACATTTTTGGTAAAAAGACAATTTTTTGAGGTCAAAAAAACATTTATGATGAAAAAATCATTTTTTGAGTCAGAAAAACTATTTTGGTAAAAAAATAGTTTTTTTGTAAAAAAATTAATTTTTGAGTTAAAAAAACATTTTTGATAAAAAAATAATTTTTTGGCCGAGAAATTCATTTTTGGGTCAAAAAAACATGTGTTCTTTTGACCTGCCACAAACACACAGACACACAAACTCATTTCAGTTTTTTTCATATGACCCTCCCTACAGTCGAGGGAAAAAAGCTGATTTCTGATTGGTCCATTTTTTGCTGACCAGCGGTCAGCCAGATCTGAAATCTAACTTCAGTTTTGGATTCCTAAGCATCGATAACCTATAGTAAACTTTTATCAAAAGTTCAGAAAACCGTAATATAAAAAAGCTGACTTCTGATTGATCCATTTTTTGCTGACCAGTGGTCACCCAGATCTGAAATCTAACATCAGTTTTGGATTCCTAAGCATCAATAACCTATAATAAACTTTTATCAAAAGTCCAGAAAACCGTAATATAAAAAAGCTGATTTCTGATTGGTCCATTTTTTGCTGACCAGTGGTCAGCCAGATTCGAAATCTAACTTCAATTTTGGGTTACTTCGTATTGATAATCTATAGCAAAATTTTAGCAAAAGTTAAAAAAACCTATACATATATAGAAGTTCTAAGCATATGTTTTTTTAACCCCGATGTTTTTTTGACCTGCGACAAACTAACAAACTATTTTTTTTCATATGACCCTCCCTTCAGTCGAGGGAAAAAGTAATTTAAAAATTGATTGCGACTGAAAAAGAAGGTCATAAAGACTATATTTCTGTTTTTTTCTTGTATTTAAATGAATCATTCTGTTAAATTAATATGATCTATCATACTTTTTAACATACAGATTATTTTAATATCATATATTCTTAGGAGTACATCACCGTTTTCTATAAAACTTCTAACCACTCGCTTGACTATATAAGGCTTTGCGAAAAACTACACCATTCGATGCAGAATTTCTAGCTCTATCGATTAGCATAAGAATCTGAACAACAAAAAACTTTACAACTGCCCTAGGCCATCAAAACCAACCCAAATTTTCATGTATAAGAATAGAACGCAATACACATATGTCTAGAGGAGTTGAAGACATTTACGCAGCAGATATTAGTTTTATAAGTGCTTGCTTCTTCTTCTTTGAGTAAAGTAGAAATATATGAATACACCCATTTTTGAATGACCTGTTGACAGATGAGATGGTTTGTGTGAAGCAAGCTCGAGTTTATGACTTTTGACCATTCATAGAGAAGAACTATAGCTAAGCTCCATCAATAAGCGGTATCTAGAACACTGAACACGAAATTTCGAATTGTTATTCATTCACTAGAAATCTATCCGCTCGAAATGTTGGTCTCATATCATACAATTCATCTGATGTCTAAACAAGTTATCCAAAACAATGTATATATTCTCTCTTGCATTCTATTCTTATACGCGAAAAATGATATACAAAATTCATTTTAAGACGGGCGAAACTTTTATCATCAGCTGAATATACTTATTTAGAGTAATAGTGCAAATCTATCGTGTGGTCTTAAAGTAATATTAATCACCTGTTGCTGTTATTGCTTTTCTTCTTCTATCAAGATCAATTTTTCGGAGAAAAGAATCAAGCACGTAAGAAAGCGTTGGAGTAAGATCAAATTTCCATTTATCGAAAGATTATGTCGGTCTCCTCCAGGCTTTCGAAGAATACAAAAAACACTACCTGTGCATTAGATATGAAAAAAAAGGATACCTTCATAATTCTATCTCATTTCAACATAAACTATGATCACAAACATGAAGACAATTAGGTGCTTTGTATTCATTCTTTTCAGGTAATTCTAACAAATTTTTATTTTTCCATTCATCTAACATTGAACAATCTTGTTTAATTTCACATATCTTGCTCCTAATTTAGTATGTCAATAGCTCGAGTGCAATCTCAAATATGCCGTGGAATTGCACAGTATGATCGATGCTCGACAAATGGCGCATGTGGTTGTCTTCTTATGGAAGGTGCTGCTGACACTGGCATTTGTGGCTTTCTGTATAAGTCTTGTGCTGAGCTCGTTTCATGCGAAGACTCACACAATCTTTGTTATGAACCTGATCATATTTGTGTTCGTCACCCTCGATGTAGTTCACATCCAGTTTGTTATCCGGTGTCGATGATTGATCAAGAAATCTGTCCATCGATGACAAGTAAGAGAACAAATAGTAATTTACAGATTCAAATGAAATTCGAATCTTATTAAAGAAACTCCTTCACTATTCATACATCAGTCACATATTGAATTAATTTTGATGAGTGAATGGTGAAGAGAAATCAACCACCCTTCGAAAAAAGTATATAAAGCGTGATGGAGACTAAAGAATCTGTAATTATTAGAGAAAAGATCTCATACCGTCTCAGAAAAGATATCTATTACCTATATATACGGAATCGTTTGAAATTCTATTAAACAATGTATGAAGAGACAATGAAGTTTTCCTCCGAACGCTCTACTTGAACTTTTAAATTTACATATAGCTTTATCATCACAAAGCGGTTTTTGAAAGAAAAAAATTCGCTTTTCATACCATTTGATGGTATCGTTCTACCTTGGAACTGTCCTTAGGCTTCACTTAGACTTCTATTCACTAAGTTCTACTTTCCATTATATATCAAATCAAAAATTATCTGCTTTGTATACATAAATGTTTTATCTCAATAAATAGTGATGGATACTACAACTACAACTATAACTACAACTTCGACTACAATTACAACTACAACCACTTCTCAACAGTGGGGTAAGCTTTAGATTAATGCTTTTTAACCTTGTTAAATGCTAATTTTCAATCAGGTATATGGAGATGCATTGTATGCAATATTACTCTGCATCTAGCTAAAGATTGCATTAAAAGAAACATGATCTCACCATAAGTGATTCAATTTTTATTATAAAAAAAGTTTACTTTATTTAATTAGTATCTATATAACAAAATCTAGTCTTCCTTTTCTCTTAATGCCACTCTATATTCTACTTTTTAATATATAATGCTTCATTTAAATTCAATCTGAGTTTGAAAAAGCATTTGGTTTCAGATGCTATGGAAGTTCAGTGAGTTCTATAGGATCTTCAAGACCTAGCCTATCGAATGGAGTGCATCTGATTTATCGTTTCTCTGAGAAACAATACGAGAAAAGGAAAACACTTATAAGTTGCACAGATATACAGCTAAATTGAAAAACAAAAATGATAGCATCAGCATGAAGCCTCTTATACATAACACAGCAGCACAATATTGGCTCTGTCATCACTATATATAACCACCTAACATAATAGTACATTCTTTCCTAACTTCCACTCGGGCATTTCTAAATCTGTACATACAAAAAGAACATATCGTAATTGGAGTATGATTCATTTTGAGATTTAGCGGTACTTTTCATTTCTCTCAGGAAAGGTTCTTCTTTTATCAACGTTTTTCAGAGAAATCACAAAGCAGACTACATATTAAATAATATACATACTGTTTAATTGTGATATATACATTGATCTAAAATAGAGAAAGAGTACTACCGAAGTAAACAAAATACTTCCTGTTAATTTCAATACGAATCAATCTACATAAAGAAAAAGAATTCATTTATTTGAACTCACTGTTTCGACTAGGAATGTTGAACAGTAAACCTAAATGAGCAATATACAAAATTAATAAAGCAATTTTTTATAACTCATATTTCACATTGATATCGTGAATTAGAATTAGCTAAATTAGATGTTATAATATCATTAGTTTCATCGGATTCAACAAAATCTGATAGGATGAGTTCGACCTGAATCTTTCCTTTTCACGCAAATGTCTTACTTATTTTGTTACAGCTGAATATGCTGGAGCATCAGATCTTTATGTTGTTGTAAATTCTTTACCAATTGTTTTCCTACATATTTGTAGAATAGACCAAATTTTCATAGAATATTGATTAAATTTATCAGTCATTTTGTATAATGTTTTAAAAATTTCAAATAAGATTTTGTCATAAGTTCAGGATGAGTTTGATATTGAATAAAAAACATCGTTCAAAAATGCTGATTGATTCTCTTAAAACAGCTAAGTAAATCGAATGAACTAATTCAATAAATGATTTCGCATTCTACATATACGATTACATTTAATATTTAAGTATACATGAGATCACAAAATATTATGGAAGAGAGAATAGAAAACATGCGAAACTTGGAAATATACTCAAACTCTGGATGAAAGATATTTACTGTATTATAGACTTTATCTAAAAGACTGTTGGAATTTTAGACGAAATATTTAACTACGTATATATTCATGCAATAAATGTTTTGACATGAAGTATTTTATAAATATTTAAACACTGTTCTACAAACTTTTGGTTAGCCCTAGTAAAATTATTTCAAATAATGTAGATACTAAGTCCATTTAAATACATCAGAAGCAATAGTAATAGAAGAAACATAGGAAAGACACCTTTTGAAGTAAGGATGAGAAAGGCAACCCTAGTTCAATCTCCCTTATTAAATTTCAAGGGATTTTCTAGGGAGTGCATTTAAAAGTGAAGAATACGTCATTATCTACCAATATCAGAGCTGTCATCTCTCCTCTTTTAGCAGAAAAATTCTGCTTTTTGAAAAGACCTTATCAATAGTTACTAATTTTATTGTTCTAACCTAAATCTCAATTTTGTTCAGATAATTTTTATTATCTAGTGACTAAAAACAACTACTACTGTGTATTATTGCTTTTTAATCCATTTTTTTTATCTGATTTTCTTTCTGTCGTATTTTATATCAGGCATCTAATTCATAGAAATCAGTGTACACATTTTTTTGTTTGTTCATTTGATGAGTATAAGTAATTAATATAATTACTAATAATACAGAGATAGAAAAAACTTAGATGTAGATAATAATGAGAGTTCGACTACTGCGAAGAAGCTAATACCCAAGTATTAGTAGTTCCTGAACCAGCATTAATATCATCAGGAATTAAATCAGAAAAAAGATATCAAAGAAAGTTGAACTCAACAGAGAACGGCTAAAAATCATCGAACATCAGCCATTTCTAAAAGAATATAAATTTGATCAGTTTCAAGCAATATATATTGCTGATAATCAAGAGTTTTTCATACATGTCTGAAAAAAAAGATGATAGTAATAATCACATGAATACTCACAAATAAAAAACTAACAGTTAAATGCTATCATTTAATCAAGAGTTAGTTCAAATCTTCCTTATCATGCATTGAAATAGATAAATATTTATTAAGTAATCGCGGTTTGTAAAAAGCAATTAGATCAAATGAAAATATACTATCAGAAGAATATCTGTTCAATAATTCTATCTACTTGTTATTTAGTAGTATTTCTTGATTCAACGTAACAAAGATCGCACCGTCGTGTGACAATTCTTGATTAGTACATTGGAACAAATTTTGAAAACAGGTGTATATCACAAATACACTTTCTGCTGTTTGGAAACGATTGTCTGCTTTTTGGACTTCAAAAGATGGCAACATTGACCCATATATGGCATATTTCAGTAATATTTATCTATCTATCAAAATTTCTAGTAAAGTTTGCCTCACTGCTGAATCACGTTTCTATCTATATCTAACTATTTAACTACTATCTATTCAGAAAGTGTGAATACGGCTTAGCAAAATATATTGAACGATTTTAAGATAAAAACAAAACTTCTACTCTTTCATTAACATTTCTTTTCTTTTTACACCAGCCAGATATTTCTAAAACCAACTATGTGTATATATATCTAAACGATTGTATTCTCGTATATATTTAAAACGTTTATGCACTCTCAGGAGTCGCAGCAGGGGGTATGATAAAGAAGAATTTTACGAAGGAATTTTTAAAAAAAAACGGAACTTCGAACAGAAGGAAAGAGAGGAAAAGAAGGAATTTTTCTGCAGTACAGCGTTGTAACGAATAAATTGAATACGACATTCAATAAGAAACGATAGGAATGAGCTCAGGCGAGTAAAGTAATTTTCGAATTATTATTTCGCCACGTTATGAGACCGTTCTCTCGATTTTTTACTGAATGCGAATAGAGAACGAATTTCAAAGATGAACAGTTGTTTCCTCAGTCACCCAATGTCCGTGCGTGTTGTTGTCGTCCGCATGTCTCAATGACTCTGCCGGTAGTTTTACAGGTCACGCATATCCCTCACTAGAGCCTATCGAGTTCTATGCGTATCTGAATCCAAACGAGTCTGGATCCAATTGGGCTCTAAAAATTTTGTGCTAACTGAGCCCAAGCTCAGATATAAAAATTCTTAGACTAGATCGGTTCAACTTCTCATTCACATATATTCTCATGCTGTGTAAAGATTATGAAAACTTATGTATGATTGAATCTATCCATTAAGGAGATGTCAAATATGTGCAGTAGTATCCTGGTTCTATAGTTCTTAAATAGGCAACACAATACATAGTAACTATTTCTAGACGTATCTGCTACTTTTATACATAGCGGTAGCGGAACGAAAACTTAGTCTAAATACTATCGCTACCTCGATGTGACAACTTGAAGATGATTTAAAGTTAAGTCTACTAGATCACTTACCTTTTAGTGCTCAAAATTGAATTTAGCTCGATACTATCTTTCTACTTGTAAAAAGATATTTTCTATTATCCGATATTTCTGATATATTCTAGCTGCTTTAAAATGCCTTACGACTTCATCGATCCAGATGCACTTTTTCGAGTTCTCTTTCCAAATAGGGCTTCTGTGTGAGTTGTGTGATTTTTACGTCCACCATCGAGTTAGGTTAACTAGAAAAGTTTCTAGTTTCTTAATCGATGTACATTGTTCCATATGCTTTTCAAGTTTGCCGAAAGATATAGAGTTCAATTATGACTTTCAAGTCTTTCGAACAGAAAAATAAAAAGTCGCCGCTAAAACTTGAACTCGATTGAAAAAGTTGAAAAGCATATTAAAAACTATAATTCCAGCGACTAGACCCAACGTCATGTCTGATACTAGTTGACTAACTTAATTTACATAGAAAATTCGACGTTGATCTTGAATTGAACTGGAATTAACTTACACGTATCATCTTCGTTCTCGTTCAAAAGCACTGTCATTGCGTACTACTGAGTGTGAATTGCTTCTCTCCTTATTTCCATCAACAATGATACAAATAAAAACTGTGCATGTATTTTGTTCTACTGAACGACACTCTTAATCGATACATGACGAAAGGCTACTCGCGTAGACATCTATAAGACTATGGCTATGATATAGTTCAGCGTCGGGCATGCTTCGTCACTGAGTATGTCAGAAATTTTTAGCAGTGATCGAATTTTAGAGAAGCACCATCTTGCGTATCTTGTCCTACATATGGGTGCCACGTAAATCGAAGTCTCATATGCGTATCTTAGCCCAAGTCTAAGACCTTTTCGTTAGACTTATGGTAAATTAAACATTTTTCGGAGTTCTGAGTTCTCCCAATTAGTGTCGGACAGCGACTAGATAATGCTAATAACTTGTTTTCGATGCTTCTGAGAGTCTATACGTATAAAAAGTGAAAAAGAAAGACGAAGAAGGACATTATGAAAAAAGAAGGAACTCTGCGAGACCTGTACTACTACTTAAAACAGAAAAAATAAATATTATTAATAATGAGAATGAGAGTAAGAGAGAAAACATTTTTGAGTGAGCTCACCTAACCGTTGGATAGAACACTATTCGAAATTATATGAAATAGAATTTAAAGAAATATACTATCTTGTGGGTGAGATATAGCTATTTTTTATCTCGATTTCAATAAAACAATGGATATGAAAAAAGACCACTACAGAACAAGAAATCTCTGTATTTTTTCTATCATTATTTTAATACATGATATTTAACAATATTCTATATGTCTTTCGAGGATTTTAAACTACTTCTATCAAGAAAAAGTTTCTCTCCAATTTATATTTTCTTTATATTTGAGAAATCATTAATATAGACATCAGTAAAGTATGATATAGTAGTACTTTTCTTTACAACAACTGAGAATTTTCTCTATTCTTCTCTATCACATAAAACAGTGAAAAACAATATTATAGAAGTTTTCTTTTCTCACAACTCAAAGAAAATGAAAGATTTCTTTTGATAATGATCGTGTTTTCTCTTTCTTTTAGTACCACTTCGTGCCAGTTTGAGAGATATTCCTCCAAATGCCAAATGGAACAAGAATGGTCAAACAGTAGGAGGACAAAATCCAACACTCGATCGCTCTCATGGTTTATATGTGGACGATGAACAAACAATTTATGTTGCTGATTTGGGAAATGACCGTATTGCAGCATGGAAGTCGGGTGAAACGAATGGACAAATAGTGGCAGGTAGACATGGACCAGGAAATGGTACTCATCAATTGTATTATCTAACAGATGTGATCGTGGATAAAGAGAGAGATAGTCTTATTATTTGTGATCGAGGGAATAGAAGAGTAGTTAGATGGCCTCGTCAAAATGGAACAAGTGGAGAAATAATTATTTCGAATATCGCTTGTTTGGGTTTGACAATGGATGATAATGGATTTCTCTACGTCTCCGATACTGACAAGGATGAAGTAAGAAGATATCAAATAGGTGAATCCCAAGGAATAGTAGTAGCTGGTGGAAATGGACGAGGAAATCGTCTTGATCAGTTCAGTGGTCCCACTTACATATTTGTCGATCGAGAACATTCAGTATTTGTGTCTGATTATAATAATCACCGTGTGATGAAATGGATAGAAGGTGCAAAAGAAGGTATTGTTGTTGCTGGTGGACAAGGATATGGAAATAGTTTGACACAGTTGTCTTATCCTCAAGGAGTTGTAGTCGATCAATTGGGTACTGTTTATGTAGCTGATAGTGCTAATCATCGAATTGTACGTTGGCCCAAAGGAACACAACAAGGAAATATTATTATTGGTGAAAATGGTAAAGGAGCACAAGCAAATCAACTCAATTATCCTATAGGATTGTCATTTGATCGTCAAGGTAATCTTTATGTTGTTGATTATGATAACAAACGAGTACAACAATTTAATATTGAATTGCCATGAAATGAATGGGATGAACTGATAAATTTTATTGATTTTCAGCTATTGATTATAACATTTCGATTGCTGTGTAATTTTAATTGAAGAGAAATAAATAAATTGATGTATATTTATATTCACGTGTGCACGCGCGACCAGAGAGACCCTCATTGTTGGAGGCACAAAAGCCAACAGCGGCAAGACAATGTACGTACATAAAAGGTCTTTCCGCTGTCTTTGTCCAACAAGAGCAGTATCCCTCTGGGTTAAATTAATGTAGAAAACATGTGTGTCAGGCAAATGAATCGTTAAATGAAAAAAAATAATTCATCGAAAATTTCGTATGAATCATAGAATTAAAATAAATAAATAAAGTATGAAAAAGATCATCGAGAAACATATTATTATCACCATTAATCATCAACATTTTAACCAATTGAAATTTTTCTTACATAATCTCATACATACATAGGGAGATTTTATATATACTCATAATCAAGATGCCATTGTTGGATCCTTATGTATATATCAACTTTCTCTTCGTTAATTATTATTAAATATCTTTTATTCTCTAGTTCAGAAAAACATAATACAAATTCAAGTGATAAAAAAGTTACAAATTAAATACACAAAGAAATATATATTGTTTTTATTTTTAAAGATGATTTTCTTCCGAATCCATTACAAGTATTTGACTGTTCAATTAGTGAAGTTATTTCGTTTAAATTAAGTTAGTTTTCAAAAATAATTTCCTTTCATTTTGTTTTCTTGATTAAATAAATTTATTTTAGTTCATTTTGAAGAAGATCTGCACAATGATGATATTAAATTTGTACCAGACTTTACTCATCATATATTTGGTGAAAAGTATGTTGAAAACGAATTATTTATTAAAATACGATAAAATACTTTAGAAAAAGAATATTTGGCTATAAAAACCTAAAAATTGTTATTTATTATTTATCATCATCATTGAAATTACATATTAATGTTGATTATGATGAAAAAATAAACACAGAAACATATCCAGAATTTAAAGTAAGAAAGAACTTTATATTTCTGTTGTTTAATCGATTAATTTTACATTCAGATTGATAATATATATGAACTATTAAATCGTATCTTATCAGTATCAAAAATAAAAAATTGAAGCTTCTTCGTATTCGAATTAATATATGAAAATCAATATTTACCATTCGATGAAAAATTATTAAGTTATCAAATCGAAGGAGAAGAAAATTCTTTTCCTTATATTATTTGTCGTATTAATAAAAATGTTTTTAATCCATGTATTCAACTGCGGTGCCGCTGCGATCTCACTCTAACCTGTAATTGCGAAAAACTGCGATGTAGTTGTCAAAAAAATGGTGACATGGGAATAATCCAAAATTTATCTAATGGTATGATCGTCTTGAAACAATGGCGATGTTCTTTAATAATAATTCATTAGCAGTAAATAAAGAAGATCCAAACTGGATAGTTTATCTTCTTTATCAACAATATAAAAATAAATATAATCAAATATGTTATGAACCTATTGGCATCACAAATATCTATCTTAAATATGCTCATGCAAATGAAACAAAGAGCAAACAATTGGTTAGAATATTTACAATTTTATTTATTTATTTAAAAGAAAAAAGTATTTTATATTGTTTTTTTTTTAAGTCAAATATTAATATTACCTCGATATGAACGTAAAGGTCATGGTCAACGTTTATTAACGGAAATTTATGAAGATTTACGAACAAATGTTGATATTGCTGAAATTACAGGTATAATAAATTGTTTCAAAAAGAAAAAGAGGATATTTTCGAATTTTAAATTTTTTGTAAACATTGTCGTCAAAAATGCTTTCACGTTGTTATTAAACAGGCAGAAGAAGAAATGTTATTTCAAGATTATTCAACGATGAAAATTTTGTAGAATAATTTCAAATTCAAATATTCATATTAAAGCTTTTTCAAGATGACGAATTTATAAATATTAACTTTTCGAAAAAGAAATATGGCCATGTTTTTCTTCTTTTTTGAAATGATCGGTAATTGATTTTAGTTGATACTCCACCAGAAAAATATATTGTATTACATAATCTTGTTTTACTTAAACTGTGTCATTTATATTGATCTCCATTAAATTCAAATGAATCAGTTTTTAAAACTAATCGATTAACCCTTTACTCCCCCCCCCCCTTGGTCACTGGAGTGACCACCTGTAGAATGACTGCAGAAAATATACGAAGCAGGCGATTCAAAGACTCTTAGAGTACACTTTGTAGTACACGTCATGAGCTATCCATCGGTAAAAAAAAATTTTTGTTTAATGCGCTGGTGTCGAGATATACGATTTATAAAATCGATGACTTCGCAAAAAATTGAAAAAAATGGAATTTTTTTGTAAAATCCTTTTTTTAACTCTAAGCAATATGGATCTCGATGACGTGCTGTGTGATATGTATGAGACAAAGGGTCCACTAGTGGTTTATATAAGTTTCGAAAGAATTAGGTAGGAAAGACAGAGTCAAAAATAAAGGGTCCAAAAAAGGTGTCTAAAAAAATCAAAACTCTAGCTTTATATCATCTGCATACCGACAATAAAATTTTATTCAAACCAGTAGAGTTTTAGCGCAAACATTTCTCTACAAAATAAGACGTTCCCGAGCTTCCTACGATGTTTTTCGGCCGAACTACATCAGTTCTACAGAAAGCACTAGAGAATTTTTCCCCCCTACCCCCTCTCAAGAAAATATTGAAAAAAAAAGTTTGAATCTAATTGATCTCTCCACACTTTTGGCATATTGAGGGCACCAATACACCATGCCAATGGTTGTATGATCAGTAACTATTTTGGAACCGCTATGGGTGGTACAGGGTTAACAAAAGAAATTATTAATAGAACACAAAATATTTGTAAATTAAATAAAGTAATTTTTATTTTTTTTTTTTAATTTTCTTTAATTAAATTTATTTTAGCAGCAAACACAATCCAGGACGAAGCTGAGCCATCGGATTCTCCAAGATTCTATCGGAAGTCAATTAAAGTCCATTGGCTCGAATTCCGATAAAAAATTCGCGTGAATATGACAAAGTTCTAACTGAAATTTGTCGGTTTTCGTCGGGCTTCGATAAAATCCGCACCGGAATCCTGGTCATTGGATTTTTCGACCTGGGAACGTGTTCATGAACTTTATTTACTAAGATCATTTAATCAAAATGATGAACAACAACAACAAAAACATTTTCGTTTAATGGTGAAATAACGTATTTTCGGTTCGTTAAATGTAAAAAATTTTATTTAATTTATCTACATAATAAATTCTTTTTTCTTTTGAAATAGTTTAATAACATATATAATTTCCAATTATCAAATAAAGAAATACTTAAACATTTTTTACACAATCAATATGAACATAGAATTGAACATTATGGACATTTTCTTCGATCATTTGATGAATATCGTTATGACTCATTTTTTATTTCAAATATTTTATCTAAATAAGGTTTTTTTTATTTTTATTTTTTGTATTTATTTTAAAATAAACAAATTTAATAGATAAAAATCTTTCATTTGATCAAGTTTTATGATAAAAAAAAACGAATATTTTTTATTTTTTATAATATTCGACACATTGAAGTTAATCAGTTATTCATTTATACTTTTTTACAAAATAATTTTAATTTAATTTAATATTATATATTAATCATACTCATCAGAAAACATTCTCAAGTTCTTTCCACTGTTTTCCTTCATGTTTTGTCCATGTGTGGGATTTATTGTAATAAAAAAAAGCCTACAAGGATAAAGTTTTTTACTACAAAAAGTCCTACATATATGAACAAAATATGAAGACTAATGATGGGCCGTAAATTAGTAACATTCGTAATGAATAATCATTTTTTTATTACGTGGAAAGCAATTCGTACGTTATTTAGTGTCAGACATAACAAATGCATGCTTTCTTCATAGTCGTCTCATTATCTCTTTGGATTCAATAGTTACTACGTTATACTACATACAAATGTCTTATGAGAAGGAAGGAAAAAATAATTCACGACAGAACGAAAGAAACATATGAGCTAACGCATATTCGGAAGAACAGAAAAAGCTGCCAGTACAACGCTATCGTTGTTTTTCTTTCTTTTCCTTCCTTCGCTATGTTTTAAACATCATATCACGACATACGAAGATGTTTCAGCTCATCATTAATGAAGACAAACAATGGAAAGAATTTGGGAATATTAAGGGTGAGGATGTGTGTAATCTGAAGAAGTATCCAACAGTTTAGTTATTCTAATTAACAAACTAATAAAGAATGAATATAAGATAGAAAAACTAGGGATTAATTCATGTTACTATATGTCAGATTTGAAGAATATTTAGGTGAAGAGTTTTTATAATTAACAATAAAATCCAAGAGAAAAGTGTAGGTTTGGAATGCCCAACATCATCGCACCTTTCCAATACCTTAGCACCATCTCAGTACCTTTGACCAAAATTTGGTTCAGTATCCCTTCTTGGTAAAATCACAATTCGAATGTAATAATAATTTCTATATCATAGATAATATTTTTCTACTATTAAAGAGTATGAAAAAAAAAAATTATAACTACTATCAATATATATCACAGTTCTAGATAAGAAAAAATAAAATGCTGTTACATGATATCATATTACTTCTGAACTACATTCAGATTAGATAAATATCTAAACACATTAAATTCTAATTCTTTTATTGGCTATACATTTTGTCGATAAGCAATATTTTGTCATTTAAATCATTCATTTAATTAAAATATTTATTCTTGAAATCATGCTCATTAATTAATGCAAATTTCAATATTTATTATTAATATTTTAGAAATTCTATTGAAAATGCTTTTAAATATAAAATCATGTTTTGTGAAAAGAAATCCAACAAATAATTCCTTCCATCTTCTTTTTTTTTTTTGTTTCGACAATATATAAGAACAATATCGTCTATATAAACAAATGAATATGACCTTTTCTTCTTTCATTATGTATGACGACAACACAATATTTTCGTATATTATAACCTATGACCATTCTATTCGTCATATTAGTTCATACATATTTATAATGAGTGACACATATTAACATGTTCATTATTATTCATAAACTATTATGGAATAATGACATATTCATATATTCTAGAAAGTTATCAACTTTAATATTTCATACAATTTTCTTTTAAATATCATAATATATTCTATTAATCGTACGTATGCTTTAGACTTTTTAAATATATATATATCAGATAAACATGTCAATGTATATAATCATTCTTAATAGATGTTATACACAATCTAGAAGTTTTTAATGAGTTGGGTCTATAGTAAAAAAAAAATCTCAACGTTCTAGGTTGTTTCTGACGAGATTCAACGTTTTTAATATCAGAGCTGACAAGATCAATCTATTAGGGAAAAAGTACTCTATGTATCGACCAATAGAAGTTGAAATGAGTTGAGATTTTCTCACATAATTACACTCATATGGAATATAATGTGAAATTCTGAATTTAGACAATCTTCCCTATCAATAATACTTTGTTTTGGTATAGATAGATGAAAATAAATCGGAAATTCTATAATATTTAACTGCTCATATTTATTATTAAATTTCTGACAGTATGGAACAATGAATAAGTTTAATTGCAGAAAAAATGATTTTAGCTCATGAAATTTGTTATCCTTGTTAATGGGTAATGATATTTATCCTTTTGTAATATTTTACTAAATATTAGTTTCCTGCATAAAAAAATAAATGTAACTTTTAAGAAAAGGTATCACTTGAATGGATTTTTTGATTGATTAGGGTTGTATTTTATATCTTTTTATCAAGCATTGTTAGATTTCAAAATCTGATAAATGTAAGAGAGAAATAGTGAAAAATAAAATTTTTAACAATGATAATAAATATAAAAGAATTCAAGTTTTTAAATCAAGATTATCGAAACGATGATTTTTTTCACATTTTTCATGATAGAAATTTGAAATAATCTAAACTTCATTGGGAAATAGGATTAAAAATGAAATCATATAAAAATTGAAATAGTGCAAGTGATATATCTTGGGAGCTCTAGTAGAATTTTAATAAGATTGATAACAATGATGTTATATTTGAAAAATGGAAGTGCAATTGACGAAGTGAATATTTACAGTTCTTGTAAATCGGTATTAGTAGGTGAAGGCATATTAAGTGCAAATAGATAATCTTATTGACATTTCAAAAAAGTTTTTCTAATTTAAATGATTTAGAAATAGTTCGTTTTGTTTCTTTTTCACAATTTAGTTCATATTAAAGATCATCTTATTTTATGAAATAGTGTTTTGTAAACGTTTTCAAGTTTAGATCTAATAAAATTCTAAATTTTGCCATTTATATTCTAACAAGAAATTCGTACACTATTCCAAAAGTTTTTTACTAAAAATTTTTTTTTATGTATATCTTTAGTTGTTTATTTGATTTCATCAAATAATTTTTCAGAAATACTTTATAAACGCTAAAATTTTTACTGTAAACAGAAAAACTAAATGAGTTTTATTTTTAAAGAATAATTACGAGACATTTCTTTCTAATTATTAAGTAAATTCTTATTTATAATCAGTCTTTGAATAAAATTTTATTGATACGTATTGAGAAAAATGAATTGAATGATGTAAAATTAAAATTAGAAGATTTAAAACAACTGCCATCTAAGAATTTCTCTGACAAAATTTTTATATTTCGATGAAACATTTTAATTTCAAACTATATGTGCTAAATTTGTTTGTATAAATAAAAAAAATCAACTTATCAATCGTTGATTTAAAAATTATAGTTAATCATTTTAGATCATATATTAAAGATATATGAAAAATCTTTTATAAAGGTTTTATTCAAACATTGTGTATATTGAATAAAAGAAATGTTTTTCTATATATTAATCTTTGTTACGAGATTTTTTTTCCATAGAGCATTACAAAATTTTTTTTTTCTTTCAATTCTTCCAAAATCTTCAATTTACATGGAAGTATTCTGTAATTAATTTTAGACATATAATATTATTTGAAAAAATTTTAGATTTGTAAGTCATGTATTTTGTTATAATCTACCATTTTTGTCATGTAAGAAGTAAAAACTTTTCTATATGTTATATAATCGATAACTTATAATAAATAACAGAACTTAAATTCATATTTTCATCTTTAAAAAAACATCTATTAGAATATGAGACATTCTTTTTTTCGTTCTATCATCATATATATATATATGACTCGAACCTCACATAGGCTTCTGTTCTTTCTCTTCTCTATGATCATGGATTCTTTCTATCATTCTTTTTTTTTTTCATCTCCTTCACGAGTGCGGGTTTATTCTACCACTGTTCTAATCATTATCTTTTTGTCCTTGTTATATTCTTCGAATTTTCTCTGATATATTATAAAATATTTTTTTCCCCGTTTTATTGGTATATATAGTGTGTATTTTTCTGAATAAAGGGGAGGAAGTTGACAACGATCATTCTAACTAAATCAAATATATCAGAAGATACAACTTGAAAAGTTCTACAATCTAGAATAGAAAGTTATGTTGATTCAGTACGTTTTCTTTTAAAATAAATGGTATTCGGAGTAGCGAATTCTTTTTACTGTAATGGCTAGTTTAGAGATTTTGAATTTATTTTCAAAATAAAAAAGGACCACAAATAAAATAAAGCTTTTGTTTTTAAATTGTACAGCTTTCAACATTGCATCTTGTTTCATACTCTTTTTTTTAAAAAGAAAATGTGTTAAATGATAAAACGATGAAATAGGAAAAAAAAGAAAGTGTTCCTTCGTATAGAATTTTCTCATCTAAGAATATTTCTCTCATAATTTTAGTTTTTCTTAATAACAAAAGTTCGATATACAATTTAAACTGTTTAAAAATTCAAATTTTTCATACTGGATCTTGTGATGTAATTTAGTTTTTCTAGATAAAACGTATCAGGTGATAAATAAGAAAAAAATCATGATCGTCACGTAGGAGGAAAAATTGTTTTTTCATAGTGCCGAATTTTAATCCTTTATAATTTTGTCGATTTTTCAATATAAATTCGACTATAAAATAAAATAAACTTTTGTAATTTGTAGAGTTGTTTACCCTGTATATTGTGATATTTTTTTTATAATAGAAGTTATCAGATAGTTTAAAGATGAAATAAGAAACAAACTAATTCGTCTTTTATAAAAAAAAATTATTGTTTTCGTATTGTCGAAATTTGATTATTTAGAAGTATATTGACATTTTTAACAGAGAAAATATAACTATAAAATTAGTTGTTCTATAGAGATTGTAGAGCTTTTGACATTACATCTTCTGGTTATTCGAATTTTTTAATAAGATGCATTTAGGAATTGAAAAATAAAATATAAAATTCTTTTATTTACGATTTATCATCCGTTGGCAGGTTGTATTGACCTACCATACAAGGAGCATTCAAAAATTTTTCAGTTTGATTTTATTTAAAAATAATAATAAGTACTGATGTTTATCTAATATTGCTTGTATATAGTTCATACATTTTTCTATCTCTAGATATCATAAGCCTTACTGAATTAGAAATATATATAGGAAAATATAGAAATAAATTCTAGATCACTCTATATACACCGATGAATGAAGTTTCTTATTCTAGAAGGTTATGTTTATGATTATCGATGCTTCATCTCTTCTTACACCTTCTGAATGGGATTATTATTGTACAGATGAATTTATCATAGATTGATAATTATCTGAATACGAATGACATCTGTATGTAATTGTAAATAACATAAAGGATGTCCTAGAAATTCTGAAAAGATTTTAAAATCCATTGTTCTTGCGTTGAACAAAGAGCAAAATCTTTGAAACTTTGGCATATTATTGAACATAGTTAGTACTACATAATTACAAATTTTCAGATCTATAACTTATATTATGGAAGAGAACCAATAACAATACTATCATATAGAATTTTTTCAATTTTCTTTGATAAAATGTCATATATTTTTTTCCAAAGATACGTCGTAAAAAGCATTAGAAAAATTGTTATAACCAATTATTATTGGCTTATGTTAATAGTTTTTATCATACTCAAAATAAAACTTCTACATGATAGTAGTATTTCTCACGTTGTTGTGCGTAACAAAAAAATGTTTAGTAGATCACTTTTTTTTTTCAATAGAAATTTGTTTATATAGTTTTTGTAGAGCCTTCAATAGCGTATCCTTTCAAAAAAAAAGAAATAAACGTGTTTTCATTTTCTCAAGTTGAGATATATGCACAATTAAAAAGGTCTTTCAAATATTTATTTGTTACTCTCAAGTATGATGAGAAATACTATTATCATGTAGAATTTTTATTTTGACTATGATAAAAACCATTATTACAAGCTGATATAGTTAGTTATTACAATTTTTATAGAACTTTTCATAGAGTATATGTAGAAAAAAATATTGCTGCTAATGCGAAAGATAGGAAAATTGATAAAATAATATATGATAATATTGTTATTGGTTCTCATTCATAATATAAGGTATAGATCTGAAACTTAGCAGTTATTTAGTGCTATGCATACACACAATAATTTGCCAAAGTTTGATGATCACATATAATTGAATTGTACCTAGATAAAAAACAAATACTATTCATATTTTAAATTTATCATGTACAGAATTTTCTATAATCAACTTTATATGACTAAAGTCAATCTATGAAAATCTCAAATACTCTAATATGAAATCAATAATATTTCGATGATATCTTGGACTATCATTAACAGCTAATTATTCATTGTTAAAACGACAAATTCATTCAAATATCATAATATGTTATAGAACATTATTAATGTAAATTGTCATTATATATTCATAAATATTAAATGATAACTAAGCTATTCAAAATAGAAAACTTTGCTTGAGTGTATAATTTTTGATCAATGTCTTTAGAATAGTTCGAAATGTATTTCTAATTTTTCATAGATATGTTTAATTCATTTGAACTTATGATATCTATAGATAAAAAACTATTAATTATATAGAGACAATATTAGATATGTAGTAGTTTAGGTATTATAACAAAAATATCTAAGCTAAAATTGTTACTTTTAGAAATGATAGATGAGGAGATTTTTATAATGTTCCAAATATTTTATTTTGTTCAATGAAATATATGAATTAGATGGACTCAATCAATGAAATAAAAAAAAGAATTTATATGTTTTTCTAGATAATATGACTAGAATATTTGAAGAATTCCCAAATGAAATACTTTTAATAATATTATCTAATTTATCATGGTTAGATGTATTAATATCATTTTGGTCATTAAATAAACGTTTTGATATATTGATATGTTCAATTCTTTCACGAAATAATAATAAATTAAATAGTGAACTTGTTATTAATGAACCAGGTTTATCATATAATAAATGTAATGGAATATTATCACGATTATTTTCTAATTCATTTTCTTCAATCGTTACTTCATCTATTCGACGTATTCATTTTGATGAAAGAAATTCTAATTCATGTGATTTAATTTATGAATGGCTTTTTGATAATAATACAAAAAATCTTCGTTTTCCAAATCTTAAATCACTTATTCTTACTCAATGTTTATTAATCAAACCTTTAATCAATAGTTTATCTTTTCTTATTAAATATCATCTTGATGAACTTACAATAACATTTGATGAAGATACAAATGAAATAATCAAAAAATTAAATAAATTATTAACAAGAAAATGCGATAAAAGTAATTAAATATTATCAAAAATTGTTCATTTAACAATTAAGAAATAATCTTGATAATTGAACATTAGCTGATTTTATATGTTCTATTTATTAGATATTCGAATGATCATGCTTGAAGATTTAATTCGTCAACTTTTTTCGAATGAATGTCGATTAACATCACTTCGACTTAATCTAGATTGTCCTGATGGTAATATTCGTGTTCATCAATGTTTAAAATCTCGTATTAGCCCTTCTTCATGTTTAACTCTTCGTCGTTTGCATATTCATCTTAAATACACATATTTATTTGAAGATCTAATTGAATATGTTCCTATTCTTGAAGAATTATATGTTTATTTTCGAAAGTCATTAAATGAAGAACGACGATCTTTATCAGATATTGAAGCTTTAATACAAACAAATGGAAATTGGTTTAATAAAGTAAGATAGTTGTTCACATTATATAAACTGTTTATTTAATAAAAATGTTTTGTTATCTATATAACATTTTATAGACGTTACAAGTTTCTTTTTTCTGAACTTGTTTATTCTATAATCTATTCGATTATTATTAATTATTCTAGAAAATAAGATAAAGACCAAAATTTTTCAGTGATGTATATATGTTATTTTTTGATAAAATCTTATATATATATGTATGGACAATTTGCAATATATTGATACCGTTTCAATTTTTTAATGTAGATTCGCAATAACTCTAGTTCATGATGATCGATTTATACTTTGAACGTTCAGAGAATATAAATAGGCTACTACAATGTCACAATTTTTCTGATAAATTTTGCTAATCTCTAAGACTACAGACACTGATTAATTTTTTGTTCCACGAGATTAAAAACGTTGATGAAGACAAACAGCTTTTCATAGAAGATTGGAAAAGGTCTCAAATGATAGAGAAATGAATGCGCTATCTTTTGAAAGAAAAAAAACTTTCTTTGCATCACAATTTCGAGAAGAAAGTTTCGATATATAAAATCAAAAATCAAAGTTATCACACTAAATGTCCCGCGAGATTTTTTGAGTAAAATCTAAACCAAGTCGTGGACAAAAACATATTTATTTTACATCAATCGATTCCTCTTTCGAAATGCTAGCGATCTGACCATTTAATATTTCTGAAATAAGTCGTTTCAGATTGAAGAATAGCTTATACCTAGAGTAAGTATATCTCAGACATGTGTTTCTCTGATATTAACAGATTTTGTGAATTCAATAAGGTGTAATTGTTCTGTTGATATATAATCATGTTCACTTAATTGTTTTGAAGTTATCAATTCGAAATCCGATCTCATTGTGAAGAGAAAACTCTAAGGATTTCATATAAAATGTTGATACTCTTTCTTACAATTACCTCAGGAATTATAATTCTTTCCAATAATCCCTGTGTCTTCGCTATCTTAGTAGTGGTAGTCGGGAAATTTTTTTTTTGTTCTCCCCTAATATATGGTAATAAAATCATTGGATCAAAACATTTAAATTTGAAGCTTTTTTTTCGGTCATTATTTTTCGCAAACAGTACTAATATATTGCAAATCGCTCATATATATCCGTCTAGAGAAAAGTTTCATTTGAAAAAGTATCTTTTTAAAAGAATAATATCATATTTTGAATATCCATGAACTTTTCTATCATTCTATATATTTATGCCATTAGTTTTAACTTATGCAGAGATATTCGATATATTTTGTGATTTTTTTTCAAGTTAAAGATATAATAGAAATAAATTTTTATCCAAATAATTATATAGAGGTATTTGTAGAAAAACTTGTACTACTTCTTTTACAAATATTATTTTCTATATAAGTGTTTTTCGAATTTTTTCATAGTATGATGAATACTATACAACACTACAATTTCATATTCAATCTGTTCACTCATAGAAAAAAAAATAAGACAAACATCTCTTTTTTTTTCTACTATTATAAATAACTACAAAAGTCATTTTGTGAAGACTAAACCCTGAACACACATACTAAACGCTAGATATATAGAAGTGTGACTTCTTTCCTTTCCAATAGATATTCATTCAATTGCTATAGTGCCCATCTAACAGTTCGGATGTAAATCCAATCGAAAAAATAAAATTTGTAAATATTAATAAACTCGAACTATTTTTAGCTGAAGATTTTCGAAATATTGATACTAATATTGTAAAAAATTGTGTGATATCTATGAAAAAAGATGTTTATCTCTTATTGATTGTAAAGGTGGACGAATAAAATATTTAATATTACTTGTTGACGACTACCAATTCCTATATGAAACGTTTAAAAAGGACTCCTAATTAACCAAAACTTTCCAAGTGAAAAAGTGAAAAATGTTCAAAAATGTTGATTAGAAGTTTTATTCTTGCATCTAAGATAAAGAGATGTTTGTCTTATTTTCTATAAATGACCAGATCAAATATTAAATTATAGAATTGTTTAGTATTCGTCGTGTGCTATTCATCACTTTATAAAAAAATTCAAAAAACACTTATATAAAAAATAATATCTGTAGAAGAAGTAGTACAAGTTTTGTTTTTGCAAACACTTGTATTTTGATTGAACTTCAAATATTCTATCATTTTGTGTATTTTCATCTTATTTTATATTTATATATTGAATAATAATTCAAATAACATTTACATATCATCAATCAACCCTACACGTACTTAAATTATTTAGATAATAGTTAATCGCAAGAAAATAGATATATATATATATAGAAAGATAAAGAATTTCAAGAGTTGTCGTAATATATGATTATCTTATCAGTGAAAAAATAGAATCTATGGAAATCTGAGCATGAGGATATGTTTGTTGTAATCAATTTATTTTGATAATATATAAGTTAAAAATAAAAAGATAAATATGAGGTATGTTCAGATTTCCGCAAAAAGAAATTTCCGAAATTACCTGAAATTGAACGTAAACTAAGCGACATCACACCTCGAGAACTGATTTACATATCCTACCGCTAAACAGAAGAAGTTTCAGTAATTTCGGTAATTACGAAGAAATTACAGTAATTACTAGGAAATTTCCATAATTTCTATTTCTATATTTTACACATATAACATAAATATAAATTTAGATATAAGGACCCTACCCCTAAGAATAGTTGAAACATCAGTAATTTCGGTAATTACCTAGAAATTTCAGTAATTACCAAGAAATTTCCATAATTTCTATATTTATTTGTTATACTTATAACATAAAAATCAGTATAGATGTAAGGACCCTACCCTAGATATAGGAGATAGATACATGATATATTTAAGGAAATTATAGAAATTTCCTAGTAATTACTAAAATTTCAAGGTAATTACCGAAATTACTATAATTTCTTCTATCATATGGGGTATGGTTCTTAAAGCTCTACTCTCTTTTTATGAGATAGATACATGATATATTTAAGGAAATTATAGAAATTTCCTAGTAATTACTAAAGTTTTCAAATGATTTCCGAAATTACTGGAAATGTTTCTGTACTTTCTTGTGGTATTGAGGGTAATTTTCGGTACTTACTGAAATTTGCATTTTATATAGCTGTAATTTCCGAAATTTGCACTTTTAGCAGGGAAATTTCCTTTTCTGGAAATCTGCCCACTGCTGATAAATATACAGGAGCGAGTGAAAACCCCACGAACTTTCCGAATATGGTATTAATTTTTTAAAAAGATATTTGTAGAGTGATGATGATATACTCAAAATATGGATTGAAGCTTTTTTTTGTCCATACGCATATATATTGGGAGATGTGCATGAGAAATTATAAATGAATATTCAAGTATTTGATCATTATCTATTGATATTTGAATAATAATTTTTTTTTTTGTTGTTAAACAAAGGTACCAAAACTTGAATGTTTTACTCTGAAGGCAAAGGTTATTTATGATATTGAATTTGTCTATCTAAAATGGATTCTTAACAATCTCAATCATATTCGAAAACTTAATATTCGTCTTTTAAGCAGTGGATTTCACACATCAGATAATATAATATGGCATTCTATTGTTGATGCAAATTTTATTCGTTTATATTGTATGCCTGATACAATAATTAATTTAACTCATTTTGATTTTTATATTTATTCGAAACGTAAATTACAAATGAATAATACTGATAAAATAATAAATTCATTTAAAATTCATCCATTTTTTATTTCACATCAATGGACAACTGTTAAATGTTATTTTGATCCAATGACTTCTTATCAACATCTTACTTCTTCTCTCAATAATACACTTCAAATTTTCAATGGTTTAATGTAAGAACCAAATAAATTGAATTTTTATAATATAATTATAATTGTATTCTAGTAATCATATCGATCTTTTTTATTATCCATATATTCACTATGTTTGTATCGATTTACATCCATCACTTTATCTACTTCTTGAACAATTTAATCATCTATTTCCCAATGTTTCTTGCATCAAAATTGATATGGGTTAGTATTTCGTTTTCATTAAATATAGATGTCGAAGATTTTTATATTGTCAAAATGATGATAAACTCTAATTAAGAAAATTATTTATCTAAAATATAAAAAAATTCCAAGAATGTAGCGATTGTGAAATATAGGAAATGATTCCATCTTACTTTTCGAAGTTTGGTCTTTTTTATTTATTCAAATAGAAAAAAAAGTCAAGGTTATAATACTTCATTTAATATAAATGCCGAGTTTACTTTCAGTTGCTTTTGATCCCTGTAGAAATAATTTGCTACTTTTGAATTTTTGAGATCTTACATCATTATTGCATCGAATATCATGCTACATACCTAACGATTTCATATATCATTTACCACAATGAACAAATTGTTATTCTTTATCTGTTGTCTTCTTTTAAAGTTTTGCTTTTCCTCATTTGTTTTTTAAGCTTATAACTTTGTATATACAAGTTGATTATTAAAAAGATATGCGAATATATAAAATTTCATAGAATTGATTTAAAGCGAACAGTTTGTTTTGAACATATACCAGTATCAATATGATACTGATATATCTTCGCATTGAAGTAATTAACAAAAACAAAAGCTTTTCGAACAAGATTTGATATTGTACAGAATAAATTTCTAGAAAAATAAATGAATGTAAGCGAAACCTTTATTGGATATATTATTAAGATTTGTAAAGGAAAAATCAAATGCTATTATATTTTTAATCGTCTCTGAGCTTTTTATTTCTAAATTAATAAAAATATATTAGTAGATATTTATATTAAAAAAGATTATTTTATTCATGTCGATGTTTTCCTCTCATAAAATTTTTTCAAGATTTTTCTTTTTTGTTACTTTTATTTCGACATTATTTTTCTTATACTTTCCATCGAAATCGATGTGAATAAAAATCAAAATTTGTGCGTTGATTTATGATATTAGATTTATCCTATTGATAGATTGATAAGATCAATTAAAGGAATTAATGTCTTAAAAGAATAATTTCTTTTTCTTTATTATAGAATATTATACCGATTGTGACATGTCGGATCCTCAAATGTCATTGGAAAAACCATTTGAAATAGGAAAATATACAATAAATGATATTCAATTACACAATGTGACTAGACTTGATTTTGATCCTGATTTTAATCGTCATAATGGTAAGTCGTTACTCTTATGATATTAAAGAAAAACATAGTAAATTATATTTTATTTAAATACTAAGTATTTTAAGAACAAAATTCTCTAATATTTACGATATATCTACCAAATTCAAAAATTTCGAGAAATTGTTTTAAGAGCAAAAGATATTTTCATTAGAATATTTCGATATGAATTGTATATTAAAATTTGTGGATTTGTTTGTCTACTATCAGATAAGAAGTTAAAGATTAAAAATTAGAAATCAACCAATGAAGTTCTTTTCAAACTTTTTCAAAATTTTCAGAACAAGATAGAATTAATAGAATTCCAAAATATTTTCGAAGTTAATATAAGTGAAAAAAAATATACGTCAGATCTAGGCTAGTTACAATCAATATTTAGTATAAAATATAATTAGACTTTAATGAAAAGGATATCGACGAATAAGATCTTAAATTTGCCGAATCTTAGTTTTGATTTTCAATATTTTAGAGTGATAGACTATGAAATTATAGATTTCTATAGAAGTATTTTACTGATCATTGAATCCGAAAAGAAAGATTTTCGTAACAAAACTAATCACAAGATCTACATTATTTTGAAGTATTTCTGTGTTTTTGTCAGATAAAAAGTTTGAAATTTATTTTTTATTCGTTTGTAGATCCAATATGAAAACTCATAACATAAATCGATGGAGTTTTTTAACACTCAATAAAACGACATATGAATTGTGTTGATGAATAATTTCTCTTTTAATTTATACAAAATCATATAGTTTAAATAGATATCATATGTATATTGCATAGATTATTTTTGAATATATCTGAATTATGATTGTATTAAAAAATTCAATTGGTTTATTGTGAAAACTTTCTTTTATTTTACATTCAATAAAAAGGAAAATAAGTACATTGAAATATACAAAAATTCATGCTCTATCTTTTTACAATATTGAAAAATTAAAGGTACAATGTAACAGACTTAAGGTCTTATACATTGATGTTTTTAAAAAGATTACTGAGTTTTCTTCTTTTGTTTTCTAGAATGAAATATTTAAGTAGTACAAAATCAGAAAATAAAAATAAAATTTGTTTTTTGTTTTTTAAGGTTTCTTTGAAAATTCAATTGATCGAACTAAAGCACGAGCAAAACTACTTGCTCATCTTATTTCAATGCCTATTCAATTGAAAGTTATACGAATATATGAATTTGAGTGGCTTTTGCATGTTATTCAATATGTAAGTATTCTTTTTTTTTTTTTTAATCGATCTATTATTAAAACTATTGTCAAAAGAAAAAAATAATTTCTAATCATAAAAATACCAATATTCAATTTTTAATATTATACATAATAAAATAAAATTTATTTTTTAGGCATCCAATGAATTAAGAAAAAATGCATTAAATACAGTTCGATATGCTGAATTTGGTATTCCTAGTTGTCATGAGGGTCAAAATGAATCAATTCATATTGGAAAAAATCTTCTTCCTTTTCTTAGTAATTATATGCCTCATTTACAAACATTACATCTTTGGCGACCAGATGATTTTCCATGGACATCAAGTATGCAGATTTTTTATATTCATATTTACGATAAATATTATAATCATTCTTAACATATAAATTGAAGTCGAGAATTAAAAATAAAATTTTGTTCTTTAGAAAAAACATCTCTTAGATAAACTTAACCAAAATATTGATTCATAGATTAGAAAAATAAAATAAAAAATGTGTCGGACAAGAGTTAGAGTGAAAATGTTTATTTTCATCAAGATTAAGGAAAGAATTATCATATATAATCAAACAAAACTTGAAAAGAAAATCAACAATTCGTAGTCTTCATTGACATACATATAATGAAATTATTGAATTAAAGATAAATATGAATTATGAATTCTATTTATTTAAGTTCGTCCAGACTTTAAACGAGGATATGATTATGCAATTAAGCTTTCACAATGGTGGAATTCTCTATCAACATCTGAATCGATTAGTATGTAAAATTATAAAAGATTTATAATAGAAAATTCAAATAAAATAAAATCTTCTTTTTAGATAAACATATGATCGTTTTTAAACAAGATCTTTGTCAATTAGTTGAAAAAATGAAAGAATTTGTTTTTCTTGATATACATGGAAAAATTCATGAAGAAAAACTTGAAAGCTATCGTTCTATGGTTCAAACATGTTTTCCTAATAGTCAAACTTATGTAGAAATATCGAGATTTCGTCTTTGGATTTAACTTGTTGTTTTTTTTTAATCAATTGTATATTACAATAATATTGAATAAAATGAATTTCTTGTTTTTTTATCGAAGGATCATTCATAAAAGATATTGGTAATAAAACGACATTTTCTCATACTCTTTCCTACTCAAAAATATCCACTTTTTGTCGACTTTTCTGCTCTGGACGCTCGATCTAAAAACATTTAGTCTAACATATGGCTATAAAATAAAGTCGTATGCAAATAAACGTTTTATATAAAACTTGTTCAGTTTTCAATTGACTTTCAAAATGTAAGATCATGTCTTAATAAGTATAACTGACATTATAATGAAGGGACAATAAATTTTCAGAATAGAAACTAAAGAAAACGAAATTCGTGATGTATTTTGTCATGATTTTTTAGGTTTCTTATCTATAGGTATCTGGGTTGTTCGAGTTATATCACTAGTTTTGACTAGACAAGCATTTTTCATTTCTTTTATGAATTTAAATTCTTTTTATACAAGATAATCTATACCTGATTATGTTGACTAGAAGTTTCATAGAATTCAACCCAATTTTTACTTTAAAGATGCTGCCTAAAACAAAAATTTTACTTGAAAACTTGTCCAAAAGTGCTTAAAAAATTCTTAATGAACATTCAGATATTCGAATATAGCCGATCACTTCCTCTCTATCCAGAAATATTCATTTTTCGCTGATGTTTGCTCCTCTCTTTGGCTTATTTTTATTCTTATTTACAATTAAAAGTAAATGATTTTGATGACCTTTATTTTCGTTTTCATATTTTATTGGTAAATTTTGGCAAATATGTAGTGTAAGTTATTTAATTAAGAATGTTGAAGAAGAAACAATTTGAATAAAACGTAAAAGTATTCATAGGAGTCATTTATAACGAACGTTCATGAAAAACAATGACCTTTTCTGATCATCTTTCCTTGTTTAAACTTGTCCAATTTTCGCTGAACCCATCTCTCTGTCTTCTCTTACGTCCAGCTTTAAAAAAAGACTTTTAAAAATTGCTCATTTGTCAAAATTACTTTGTTTTTCTATCTAACAATCTATATTTTGATTCCATATATGTAATTTATTCGTACATTGGTCTAATCAAGCGTTACGAAATTGCATTTTTTAATTTATAAAATAGCTTTTGTCTCAAAAGCAGTACCGCATGAACAGACATATTTTTTAGTACATTTTTTGTAACAATATATTATTGCAAAAGAATCTATTAAATAGAATATTTTGTTGTTACAGAATAAAGTTATTAAAGATACGACGAATATAGGAAGAGTTAAAAGAAAAGTTTGATTATTCGTATTCCAAAGTAATTTTAATGTTAAAATATTTTCCGTAGACAAAATTATTTATCGAAAGTAAATAAACAAAGTGTTCATTATTTGTTTGATTGCTTGCTTGTTAAAGTTGGTATAGTTCAGAATTCGTGAGATAAATGCTTCCACTAAATCCACCGGTAACAAATACTGTTCCATTGCTTAACACAGATGCTGTGTGTGCGTATCGAGGATAATTCATACTAGTAGTGACTGTCCATAAACCTGTTGATGGATTATACAATTCAGCATTAGTTGTGATGCCAATAATGCTACTTCCAGCGGTAACTAACACTTTTCCATCTGTCAAGACGGATGCAGTGTGGTAATATCGAGCATAAGTCATATTACCTGTGACTGTCCATAATCCTGTTGCTGGATCATACAGTTCGGCAGTATTTGTGAGTCCGCCGCCATTAGTTCCACCAGTAACTAATACTTCCCCATTGGTTAATACCGATGCTGTATGTTCATATCGAGCATAATTCATATTATTGGCGACAGTCCATACTCCTGTTGATGGATTATATAACTCAGCATTATTTAAAGCAACAATAAAAGATCCTCCTGCAACTAAAACTTTTCCATTTGCTAACAAGGACGCTGTGTGTATATATCGAGCTGTATTCATATTACTAGTGACTGTCCACACTCCTGTTGATGGGTCAAACACTTCACCATTATAAAAACCACTACTACCAGAACCACCCGCAACTAATACTTTTCCATTTGCTAATACAGATGCTGTATGAGAAGTACGAGTGTAAATCATACTAGTAGCAGAAGTGCACACTCCTGTTGATGGATCAAACAATTCAGCACTATTCAAATAAGTAGTAGACATAAGTCCACCGGTAATCAAGACTTTTCCATTTGTTAATATGGATGCTTGATGAAAAAATCGAGCATTACTCATACTAGCGGTATTTAACCATTCTAAAAGCAAATATTTATTATATTGAGCTTAGAAAAAACTTGTATTACAAAATTTTTAAAAAATCACAATCAAGAATCGATAAACCTTTCTTATAGCTAGTGTGAGCTGTCTCTACCTTAATATGAATCAAGAAATTTTCTATTTGTCAAATAAAACTTTTAAAGCAATTTTGTGTATTATTTTTATACAAAATATTTCATAGTTTAATAGGATAAAGATAATCTTGATATCCTTAGTCGAAAAAATTTTTTGTCAGTGCCACACTGAATTTCAAAAAATGAAAACAAAACAGTACCTGGAGCTGGAGTTGTTGAGGTTGTGGATGTCGTCGTAGATGTTACTGTTGATGTTGTTGATGTTGTTGCAGACGTTGTTGATGACGTTGTTGATGTTGTTGCAGATGTTGTTGATGAAGTTGTTGAAGAAGAGGATGTCGTCGAAGATGTTGTAGACGAAGTTGTTGATGTTGAGGATGTTGTCGAAGATGTTGTGGATGAGGTCGTTGAGGTGGACGATGTCGTTGTCGATGTTGTGGATGAAGATGATGAGGTTGAGGTTGTCGTCACTGATGTTGTAGATGAAGTTGTTGATGTCGTTGCAGTTCTTGATACAGCTAAATATAAATATTTTTAGAGATATGACCAACATTAGATCTTTTTGTTTTGGAATTTGAGCATTGCATATAACCTTTTCTTATAGGATTTGGAATTTAAGTGAGTTTTGATTATAAAGATTCGGCTAGTTTTGAATTTGACTAGTTAGGATCGTAGCCAGGTGCTCCTATTTAAATTCTCATTTTGTTCTTATCGTATTAGATGAGAGACTAAAGACAGATCATTACAACTGAATTCAGCAAAATTTTTCCTGTCATTGTAAGAACCTAACGTGAGGTTGTTTGAGTCAATCAGAGAATTTTCAGGAGATTGTCTCTCACATCATCTATACAATACTAGAGAAATATTTAATTTTAGGTTCAGTTATAACGAACTATCTCTAGTCTCTCATGTAATACGATAAAGGCAAGCTTTTAAGTCAAATGGGTTCACATGATTACAATAGTAAGCGTGGTCAAGGACCAAACTGAAATCCAGAACTCACCATCATTCCACCTTTTAGCTATGCTTTACGTTCGTAATATTGAGAAGATTAAGTTGAATGATAAAGATACTCGATATGATTTCTCGAAAAATTCCAGTTGTCATGTTAAATATTTCAGAAAAAGAAAATAAGGAAAAGGAATCAGAAATGATTTAATTATTACAATTTTGTTTATCAGTATTTACATTTGTCTCTAATAAATTATGAATACTAAAACTGTCCGTTTGATTTTTTAAATCACATTGATTTCGTTTATTTAGTGAAAAAATGTATAATATTCAATTTCTGATATACAAAACAAAATACCTTCATTGTATTTTATAAGTGAGATAAATACAAGATAGTATATTGTCATTATACTCTGTTTAAATGTTTCCTATCATTTTAATATGAATTCGTTAGAACACCAATAGAAAGCATATGAATGAGACGCTAACATTCAAAGCAAATAAAGATTTTCTTACTTGTAGTTGTTGTTGTTGCTTTAGTAAAGTAAAATATACCATAAATGCCTAACGCCATAGCTAATAAGGCAAAAAGAATAAGTAAAATACAAAGAGGAATATACCAAGGTAACAATCGTTTTCTTTTCTTCTTCTTCTTCCTCTTCCTCTTGCTATCGTTCACAGTTGCATTTCTGTAAGCGGCAGTAATGAAAACATTAATGGATGAAATACTTGTACTCACTTAAAATGATTATTGAATGATAATTCGACGTTATTTGAAAAGAAGGATGAAGTACCCGGGTTGATTAATCCGACTTGGAGTCGATCCCATCCTGTGGCATCCGACAGACCTATAAATTTCGATAAGAATTTTTTTGATCCTATCATAAACAAAGGAGAATGAAATTTCTGTACAATTCTACCAATCCTTTTCTAGATTTCAATGGATTCTTTGTCTTTTGACAAGATCTATTATTTGAATATTTTCAGAATTATAATGATAAGATTCTGTTCACTCTGAGTGCCCCATATTATTGAATTTTATCGCCGTATATTGCTATTTGCCATTATTGAGGGTCCATTCTGTGAATGACTATCTTGCAGTGCTAATTATCATGTTTAGCAATTCGATAATTATTTGAACATATTTTAGCGCATACTTATATAGTCAGAAAAATAAACTTTTCATTGAACAGATGTCCAAATTCATCTGCAATCGCTAAGAAAGCAATCAAACCGTAAAAATTTTTTTATCGTATATCTGAACATTCAATTAGTATTATTATCCAGTGATTTCAAACGATCAAAAATATTGTTACTGGGAAACATCTACTCAAAAATAACACAAAAATGTTTTGAACTCACTTTTCATCTAAAATTAGAATCTACGATTATTTTTAGAAATTTTCGAGTTTATTTATATGTCCAAGGAAAACTTATTTCTAAAGAGCTGTTAAATAAAAGCAAAGTCAAGCAACACTACAAGTGATTGATTTTAAAACCCATCCAAAAATTACAGATTTTCAATACACTAGAAAACTAAAATGTAATTCCACAGAATACTCACAGATTGTCTTAGTTTCTGAAGAGATCTTGGAGACTCTGATAAGATTGTGGTAAGATCTTGAAGTATCTGATGAGGACTGGCTGTAGAATTGCTGATTTTGGGCAGATGATGATTGCTTGTGCTCGTTTGCTGTAGATTGTTTTATATATTTTGAATACCATTGTTGATGATTTATCGGTGATACCTAATAGAGACTTATAAAGAGATCACGTCAATTTAATCTGGCAATATGCTTACTTTTGATGTTCGTTGACTTGAAATTGATCGTGGAACAAATGATATTGTGGTAGATGAATATTTTGTCATACAAATAGTTGTGTCTAAAAAATATAATTCAATAAATATCATTCCTGTTTCTCGTTTTTTCTTATTATGAAAATATATAATTTAAATATTGATAAAATTCAATGAAACCTTAGTTATGGGTGTGGCACAGAAATTTAAATTTCTTCAAATAATGAAGTTGTGATTCATTTTTTCAATCACATATATTTGCTTATCGTTACTTTTCTCTATTTTGTATCCTACAAAAACTTGCGTCAAGTGGTTTCAGTGTGATGATTCATCTTTTACATATATTGTTTTATGTTTTGAAAGATTATCATAGTTAATTTCCACTTTTCTCTACAGGTAAACACAACGATTGTGCTATTTTTGGGTAGGCATACAGGTAAAATATGAAAAACTTTCGAGAAGTTAAACAAAATAAATGATTAACCTACATTCTATGATTTATATAAATAAAATATCAAATATGATCTCGCAACACAAAAAACTTTCTTTCAACGATATTGTTCGTTATCAAAACCAAGAAAACATATTCTTTCAATTATTTTCTGTTATGAATATTTTTTTGTCGTTGTTCTATTGACATTCAATAAAAAAAATCTTCGTGAATTCTACATTATTTATTGTCTGAAAGAAAGAGTTGTATCGCAAAAACCATCACTAAAGAAGAAGCAAAAGTAGTTTGTTTATTCAACCAATCAGAATGCGACACGCAATTACGAACCTCATCGAGAACAAAGAATCCACATAAAGGATCGAATCTTTAGAAAATTTAAATAAAAAAATATAGCTATAATCTTACTAGAAAAATTCTGTCCTTTGTCTAGAGAAGTCTGATTACTACTCTAATGAGCGTGGAAATCTTATAGTTGTTATCTTTCATTTCAGTTTCGAGTACATCAAAGCGGGATCTATTCCATTCTATCTGATTCAGATGGAAAGAGAAGGTCTTATTGTATAAACTTTCGTTGAGTGGTAACAAATATACTCATCATTCTCTTTGACTTCTACAATGGTGGCTCCGTAGTCGGTTTTTTTTGTATTTTATCATATTTTGTATCTGACGAGAGAACCGTCCCAGGTGCTCTCGAGCTCTTTAACACCTCGAAAAGTTTCTTCGTTAGAACTATTTTTATTCTATTTACTTCCCTTCAATTTTTTTTTCATCGTTTCGTATTGTTCCTTGGTTTTTTTCTTCTTTTCTTATCTCTTCATTGTTCTTTCTCTCATTTCATGATGTGCATGGACACACAGTTTTTGTTGGTAAGAACATCCATATGATGAATAGTGTCAACCTTAGCTTTATTTCTTTCTCTTTATTAAAGGTTTGATAGCTGCCCTTGGCTACGCTTTTATCTATCTCTCATATATAAGCGTGTAGTCGATCTTTATTTATTACTATCTCATGAATATTTTGCTTTTATCGAATTTGTCAATCTGTTAGAAGTAAGTAACTCCGTGTCTACACATCCCTATTCGTTGTTCGTATTACTTGCTGTTATATACAATTTTCTTTCTCTCTTTTTCATTTTCATATTTTGTTTTCGTAATTGATTTGCTTCTATCTCATTCTACTCTCTTTAACTCGGGAAGGCAAATGAAAAGTGCAGATGATGGCACTCTTTCAAGGAAAACAAACATTGTACTTTTGTACTCTAAAGTACTTGAAATAACTCTTGACAACATCCTTAGCATTATATACAATCGTTTTGTTTTTATTTCTCTTACTGACTAAGTTGCAGGATATTGTTTTTAAGACTTTTTATCTCATGAAAAGGAGTAAACATTTTTGATATCTCAAATATTTTTCCAGCTGACATCACAAATAAGCATATTAACTTCAATAATTTCTGCTGTTATCCATATTTTTCTAAATATTTTATTAATGCACACATTATTCGCTTATTACCTTCTTTAATAACACGAGATTTATGGTGCCATAAAAGCAGAGTGCATTACATCTCATTTCTCAATTCATAAATACGAGAGGTAGCAGATTGTCAAAAGAAAGATAGTTGATTATATGGAATAAACGTGTTCAATTTTTATTTTCCAAGGAACTTTTAGGGTACTCTGTATTTCAACATTTTCATTATTCATTCTTTCTCTTAGATTTTCGAAAAACATTCATCATTCAACCGTATTGTGTTTTGTGTTTACTGCATTCTAAAAAAAGGTACCATGCTCACCACTTCTGCCAACGAAAAGTGGTTCGACATCAATTACGTAGAACAGACTGCTTACCACACACATTTTATCCCTTTACTCAATAATAAACGCGTGGTTAATTATTGCAAGAAACAACTCTATCGTTCTTTTCCATACATTGGTTTTTCCAAATCATTTTGCGATTCATTCATCATTAATCTCGATCACCTAGATTTTGATACGTTTCACCAGAAGTTCGATGCAGAAATCAATGATGTACAAAGCGGAAAAGACATTCAGGCTATGAGAGCCGAATTTTTTACTAAAGAAATTTTTCCTAGCATTCCTCCAGCAAAGTTAGTGTTGGATATTGGCTGTGGAAAAGGTTTTCTCGTCAAACAGTTGGTAAATTGCCATAAATTCGACAAAATTATGGGTTGTGAATGGAAGAGTTGTTCCGAATGGAAAGACGTCATACAAGAGTATGGCGATAAGGTTGAATTTCATGTTGTCAAAGACGATGCGTTTTCTTCTTTCATAAAAACGCATAAACCTGATGCGTGTATTTTCACTTGGGTGTTACATCATATGGAACCGCTTACTCAGCACAAGTATATCAAAAATCTATTCGACACTATGAATCCTGGAACGCGAGTCATCGTTCTCGAAGAGGGAATCTCCACAGTTTTATCACCAGAAACTGGACAAGATGAACATGACGAATATATGACTTTCACTCACCAAGAAAGACAAGATGTGCTGACCATTAATGATTGGATTGTAAATATCTTTCTTTTTCGAAGAGCCATGCCTATACCTGCATGTAATCGTACAATGGAAGAATGGGAGAGTCTCTTCAGTGAAATTGGATTTAATATTTTGGTGAAACGATACATTGGGTGGCCAATGAAAACAGTCATTAACCCTCATCATTTATTCGTTCTCGAGAAACTCAATATCAACGACTGACAAGCAAAAGCTCAATCAATAAAATCGAAACTATCAAATTTGATCGAAAACTATAAATATAATTAAGCAATATTCTTTGTGGTATATGTTAATTAACTTTTAGAAACAATAAAAAGTTAGCAGGAGTTCGACATAGCAATGATGTGAAGGACAAAGTTTTCAGAAATCAAGAAATAATTTCTTTTGAAAAGGGAGTCATGTAAGAGTTTTAATGAAAATATGAGGAAAACGTATGTGATACATATGCGCGTGTTAAAACAGGAGAAAGATGTTTTCTTTGTGTCTCGTTTTAGACAATCACATGTTCATTTAGATGAATTAATGACAAGTTAGTCCACTTTTATTGTCGAACATTCATGAGGATACTTAGAGAATAGAATCAAAAATAATCTCTATAAACTTGATTTTTCTTACAATGGCAAAGCATTGAACGCTGAACAAAATGAATTATCTACATATTATATTTGCCAAATACTATCTAAAAGGAATGATTTCTTGAGTGAAAAATGTGGTAATTTTTTGCAGTGTACTGGCTGCTATTTAGTCATTTTATAGGAGGAAAAAAGAGTTAACTCTCAAATTTAAGCCCGTAGATCAAAAAGAACGATCTCAATATTCGAATTTTTACAGTTTGACTAGTTCTTTCTATGATGTTTTCATCCTGTGCTATGGATTTTTGTTACAAATCCAAAATTAATGAATTAATGACTTCTGTTTTCAAGCTATTCAACAAATGGCTAGAACCATTATTATTTATTTATGGAAATGAACCGGCTACACTATAAGCTAAGCCAAGAATATTTCCACTATCATCAATAACTTCAATATATTGATCTTTTTCAGGTGCTTTATCAGTTAATAATTCTTAAACTTTAGTCTGTATAACACTATCAACATAAAAAACATTTTTTGATACACTAAAACTCCAAAATACGAAGCACTGTCAGCGTGAGGTGGATGGTAAACACTATTTCCATCTATTAAAATAACTTGTAGTGTTAAATTTTTTATAATAAAAATAACTATGGATGCAATAGCATTATCATTTATTTTAACAAAACTTCTATCTAAACTAACTATATATTTAATCGGTTGATCAATTTGATCAATATTAGTGATAATTGATAGAACCATATTCTCTTGTTCTCAAAAAAAATTGAAAAATTAGATTAATTCCTTCTATATTTACCAACTTAAAATATTTTCGTCTAAAACTATAGTGCATTAGATATAACTAAAGTCATGAGAGCTATGATAATGTCTCAAGAATACAATGAGTCATTAGGATTTATCATCAGTAAAATAATAAGGACATGAAACGGCGTATGTATAGGACAATATTGATCTTAATACTCAATCCAATATCACCGTTTAATGAGACAATTATACCACATGATCAACATATGTTCTGCAAGAAATTACATTTTTATCTGATTAGTGATAGTGTTTCTACAAATCAAATACGTATTTTGTCCATATAGGTAAAATATCATCAACATTCATGTCATCATTCCCAATTTCAATAAAATCTTTTTTTTTGAAGCCATATAGAGTTCTTAAACACGAAACACGATCTAAAATGAGTATTCAAATATAAAGTCAAAGATGAGAACCTGTTTGCTAACCTTTTTGAAATCCATGATAGATGTTTTGATATACGATCAAAGACCATATACCAATAACATCTCATTTTAATACAGAAAAGCAAACGCTTATATATAACAGACTCTTATACAATTTCTATACAATCAATATTTAATAAATGAGCTAATATTCATACTCCCTAAAATAGTTCCGATGAAAACGAATCATAAATAAATAAAAAAAGTTCCAAGTCGGATATGAAGTTATCAACTCTAATGCAATGTTACACTTGAAATGCTATTGCATCATATTAATTGATTCAAATCACATTTTCTTGCTTTAGTAATATGATTTTTCTCCTATTAGTAAATGTGATTTCGTAATTGTGAAATTGTCGACATACTATGACAATAGCCATATTTTATATATTGCTTTTCGATAAATATTCTACTTAGTAAAATAATGAAACGAAAACTATCACACACACCGTGAAAACTTTGCATCTGCCTGTGACATAGATATAAGTGTAACCAATCACACTACATCTCTCTTGGAACAGATCACCAATTGTACATAATGATGTGTTCCTTTTTTGTTTTCTCTCTCATTCGAAAGAAGATGGCCTGTTGAAAAAGAAATAAAACATTCGTTCTTCACGTGAAATTGTGTTCAGAGATGTATATTTAGTTTTTAAAGTTAAACAAGAAGAATATATGTGATCATTGTCACAGAGATTGCTTCAGTAGTGTATTCGAAAATCGCATTGAAGAATTGGAAAATGAAGGTATTGAGTGAATCATAATGATTGCGACATTCAGTATGTTGCAAATATCTCGACTTAAGAAAATATTAGAAAAATAATCTTCTTTTTAAAGGATAAATCGTGAAAAGCTCTATCAAAGCTGTAAGAATAAAATTTCTATTGACTAGTTCTGATGATATTTCTTGTACTCCATATGAATAAGTCACATAACAGTGCTATATTCTATAGGTTCTTCTTTATGCGCGATAAGAGAAAAAGAAAAGTTGATCGGCTGCTTGAAACAATTATGAATGTAACCGTGAAGTTTTTAAACTGAAGAAAAGAAGGAAAGGCAAAAGAGCACATGTGTGTTTTTATATTACTTCATGTTTTTTTTTTGAAATAAGAAGGTAACAACAACGCATATAGTATCCTCTGTAGATTTTTTTTATTGATCAAAATTTTCTCTTAGTTAAAAAAAACGATTTCACTTAGAATTAATTTTATTTTACATGTACATTGATTCAATATGATTTGGTTTCATTTGAATTATAGGATGCAAATGCATTGGTATGTTAAATATCCAATATCATTTAAGTAGTGAGTCATCGATCTGCCATCATGTAAAATCATATACCTTGTCTCCACTATATAATTTAATATTGATTTTAGCAACCTGCCTATTGTTGCTACATAGAAACATTAATGCAATTGGTTAATTTGGTATATATACTCATAATGGGGAATTGTAGATGATTTTTGTTTTGATTATATCAAAAATCAAAATAATTGCATAATCGAACGCAATTATTTATTTTTTTTCTATTTCTTATCAAGAAATATAACCTTAATCGAAGATTAAATTCGATATTTTTAGTTTGTTTTAGACAAAGATTTAAAGAAGAGTGATGTCTATTGGATACATTTCACGATGTCCAAAATGTAATTGGATTCCAACTCGAGAAGCATTATGGCAATGTGAATGTGGTCATTCATGGAATACATTTGATACACGAGGAAAATGTCCTCAATGTGAAAAACAATGGACAACAACACAATGTATAAATTGTAGTGAATGGTCGCCTCATGAAGATTGGTATAGAAGATAATTCGTATGATAAAAAACAAAAGATCTTTTTTAATTTTATTATTAATACATGTTTTTTTTTGTCATCAACAGAATATCAAAATATGGAATCATAATAAATAAAAAATGTACCAATTAAGTATTTAATCGATATAATATTTAATTCATTTTTGTAAATTGATTATTTGGATATATTTTTTTTCTCAGCTTTAGTGTATCCAAATATGCTCTAATAGTATTAGAATGAGTGGGCTTACGTCATTTAATATTTTATGAATATATAATAATAGTTTATGATGTTCGATTATCTATTATTTGCTACAGCTTTTAAATGAATTTTTGTTGTTACGACTGATTATCTTACATTGGTCATAATCCATGTGTAAATAATATATTTTAAAATGATGAACCCAATCATATATCATAGTATGTGATAGACCAGTATCATTGTTAACTGTCGCCATATATTCATAGATATTGGATAGCAACTAGCCTTTCAAAACATAAAATTTCCTTGCAATTTTTAGTTCTTCATTAGTGTATTAACAGTAATCTAAGATGTATTCTAATATTTTCGTATATATGAGTGATTCTACTGAGCTTATGATATCTATAGATAGAGGACTATACGCAGGCACTAATACAAATACAGCAGTATTTCTTATTGATTTTTAATAGAGTCAGTTTGAATATTTTTTGAATGCTCTACGTACGCTTAGAATTTTTAAAAATTTATGACGTCGATCTTCAGATACGTTTGTAAAACAAATCTCGTCTTTTTCTCTAGATATGTTCTTATAATATTTGTTACTATAAAATCTATCTGTAACTTGTTCAACTAGTAGTGGCTCTACTGGAAGACTTTGAAGATAAAACACTTCGCTACATTTCCTTCTCACATATTGATTGGGTCTGACTATTCTTCCTTTCAATTCTCTAAAGATCTCACTATAATGATTTATTACATTATCCATCTTAACATTCGTCATATAAACCGCCCAATATTAATGATTGATTGATATAAAAATTCTTTTCTTTTATTAATGAGGAAAAAAAATGTTAATTTCAAAAATATAAATTATAAAACTCTACTAAAAAACTAAAGCGTGAATAAATTGTTTTGTACATAATAAAAAAATTTTTTAAGTGCGAAATCGATTATGAAAAGATGATAATGCAATAGCAAATGCTTGTAAAGCTGATAATGGATATCGATAATCAAGTGCAAAATTATTTTCATCAATACGACCAAATTGCATCACAACATTTTGTTCATCTATATTTAAAAAAAAAAGGAATTAGATTTTATTTTATTTAAAAACAAAATCAAAACATACGATTTTCATTTTCTGAAATTAATTGAAAATTTTTATGTGATGATTGTTGTATGCGATTTCCTTCGAAAGTAAGAACATGTTTTTTAGTACCTAAATTTCATCGAATTTAATTAAAAAATAATAAAATAAACTCGTTAAATATTTAATAACCTTCATCAAATTTTGGTGCATGATTTTTTAATTCAATCCAATTATTTGGTAATCCTGATCGCCATTGATCAAAAATTGTTTGATTTTCCTTCAAAAATAAAATGTTTGAATATTATTAAAATAATAATAAAAAAATAAAATATTAACTTTTGATTGTTGTATACTTTTTCCATCAGTAGGTATTAAGACACGAAATTTTCTTGGTCCAGCTGATCCACCTATATGACTTTCCTAAAATAATTATATTCATATAATGATTATCATCAAACTGTGCATAAACGAACTCACATAAGATATAGCAGCTAATTCATGTTTTAATTGTTGATTACTACCATGATTAGTATAATCATATAGTACATAATCAGCACCAATAAGAGTAATACCTCGTAATTTTGCAATTGAATTTTCATCATTAGCATTTTTTAATAATGTTTCATGATCAGTATTAATAAAATATTGTATATGACCAAGTGTATGTTGTTTTCTTGCACTTAAAACATGAATCTTTTTTTAAAGAAAAATTTAAAATGAATTTTTTTTTATAAAAAAATAAATAATTTACTGGATTATCTTCATTTTCATTATTAATATAAAATGAAAACATTGGTTCAAAACCTCTTTGAATTCCACGATTATCACGTTTTATATAACCATGAACAAAATCTGAATAATCTTTTGGAATTATTGTATTTAGAAAATTTTTAGCATCTTGCTTAAGTAAATTTTGAGCATTAAAATTTAAATTATTTGAATCATTTATCTAAATAATAAAATATAATTTAAACAAAAAAGAAAATCAAATGATTGAAACTAACTTTTGCTTGTGTATCATCAACATTTTGTTGTTCTTTTCTGACTAAATAATGAAAAATAAAAAATAGAAAAAAAAAGTATATATATTAATATTTTTAACGTGATATTTGTGATCCAGTAGTATCTGGAACTATTTTATGTGATGAATGTAATTCTTCATCATCTTCATCACGTTCTTCATGTTGTTGATCAGTTACACTAAATATTTAAAATAAAAACTTATTAATTAAATATTTCAACAAACTTTTCCGTTGTTTCTGGTTCTGCGCTGGCCATGTTGATCACTATTACAAAAGAATTCTTTTTTTTTAAAATAAAAATCAGCAATTTTTCAATGTTTATATCAAGCAAAAAAAAAGAATTTTTTCTAAAAGTGGCTTTTTTTTTCATTTCAAGGTTGAATTTAATTGATTTTAACTTGTTTATTATGATTCTATTTTTAACTCAATAAATTTCATCGAATTCATCTTTTTTTTTTAATGTACGTATTTTTTATTACGTTCTATTTATTTAAGTATGAAAGAAACACGTGGATGAATATTAAATAATGAGAAATATGTTCGAGATAAAAAAATTTTACAGGAGATTTTTGTTGGATTTCGAATAAAGTTAGAGGATGGTTGTTCATGGCATAATTGATCGATATGCATGAAAAACTGAAAATAATTTTAAAAAGTTTTTCTAGCGATTCTATGAACTATCTATTATGAAAACCTTCTATTACTTCTTATTAGAGAGAAAAATTTTTTGATAATTTTTCGAATAACGGCTCATCGTAAAAATCGAGTAAAAAAATAACGGCAAATTGGATCGAAATAGATTTTATGAATAATTATTTATTCATTAACTCTTTCGATAAGATGATTTATTTATTAAATCCTTCACTAAAACGATTTATTCATTGTATCCTTTGATAAAATTATTTATCATGTTCATCTGTTGAAAATCCGATCGTCATCGCTTAAAGTAAAATTCAATCTATTTGCCAGGATAGACTAAGTCAGTCGAAAAAATATTTATATGGGTACTGACTGCTATTTGATTGACTGTATTAATTTAGAATACTGAATGACAAATATTACAGGTGTTGCATCTATATAAGTTTATCCAGAAGTTGTTTCAACAGCAGAATGCTCATACTAAATAGTTTGCATGTTTTCATCATTGCGTCATACATTTTATCAGAAATAATTATTAAATACTAGGTGAATTGTAAACAACAATTTTGTGTTTATAAACTCTATAAATCGCGACATCTTTTGAGCCTCAACACCTTTCACTTCCGTAAACTCTATTCGTGCTGAAAAAAACCATAGAGTGTGCTTCACAAACGCTTAAATCGTCTTTTTACAATTTTTTCCCAGTAAGTGCATTTATATAAAAAGCTTCAGTCAGGATAGGTAAAATGCAAGTCGAGTACGATATAGATGAAAATAGCTTTTGGTATTTTCTTGTCCCTGTTTATGCATTTATTATTTTACCGATATTAACATGTTGCTTTTGGTCTAACACAAAAGAAAATAAAATTGAATCACATCTCATAAATCGTTCTCATTATAGTCCCTATAGTGATGAATATCAATTGTTACATGTAAATAAGCCTAATCAGAAACGACAAGCAATACTAGGTAGACTTGGTTTGGTCGTGGCATGGGTCATTTTAGTGCTTCTTATTTATCGTGTATCATTAATTAAAACTAAAACTGAAGGATATGATCCATTTGTGGCATTAGATGTTGATCAAGAGGCATCAGTCAATGAAATAAGACAAGCCTATCATGAATTAGGTAGAAAACATCATCCGGATCGTGGTGGTGATCCAGAAAAGTTCAAAGAAATAGCTAAAGCATATCGAACATTAAGTAATAAAGAAGAAAATGAAAATTGGAGAAAATATGGTAATCCGGATGGACCGAAAGTGATACGTATAGGTTATGCTGTACCAAAATGGAGTATTGATCCTGAAAATTCTAGTTATTCTTTTAACACTGACAGTTATATTTGCGATTATTCTTCCAGTTATTATTATATATCTATTAAAATAAAATTTCTTATATATCAAATAAATCTGAGCAAAGTCTTGTTGCAATAAAAATACGGTATATAATAAGTTTTGTATGAAATAAAAGTTCGTCATAAATGGAGTTTACTAGTACTACACAAAATAGAAACGAATATTTCTTCACGTAATTACAACTCAAATCTCATAGACATAAAAAGTGAATTTTCTACCAAATGAATGCCTGTAGAAAAATGGGATTTAGAAATATAACTGGTCATCTACCAAATAAGCATGAATAAGAATTAAGTATTTTATGGTTGGCTATATACTAAAAGATCAAACTTTGACGTATTTTTCCAGTTCATTTGCATCTGATGAATGGCGAATGATGGATACTTCGTACCACGTCATTCTAAACTCCAGTTGTGTGTTATTTTCATATCTGCAATGCATATGAATATTTTTCTTAATGTAAAACCAATCATGAATAAAAACTAGTGAAATAGTTGACGTCTTTCGCATGAGTGTATACATGTGCCTATTTCCGAACTCCGTCGACTTTCTGATTTAAATCTCTAATAGTTAGCTGTTGGTATTCGTTACGATCTTCAGAACAACCTTCATTAAAAACATCCTGCTGTTTTATTTTCAATTGATTTTTTTCATCCCGATCCTCCATACATTTGATTCTACACACCTTATTTTTTTGCTGTATCCGGAGATCGTAACGAACATCTGCCATAGCTTTTCGTAACTGAAAGGTGATGCGATACGTCTGATTCATTTGGTAGAAAATTCACTTTTATATCTATGAGATTTCAGTTAACATACAAAACTTTTCCTGCTCCTTTTCATTGAGTATTAGTTACGTCTATTTTTGAGAAGTTTTAAATTCATACAAGATCCATTATATATTCGATGTGAAGTGATTGCGTTACTTTTCTGGCAAACTGTATGTGAGAAAAATCTCAACTTATTTCATCTCCTCAGAAATAGGTACACATTATGTTCCTAATAAGAAGTCTTTTCAGAGATATTCATAGTTTTGATTTTTCATATACCTATTTTCTGTAAAAAGTGGTTTACACAATTTCTTTAAGGTCAAAATGTGAAATACGATTGAGCTACTTACTTACACTATAAATGAAAAAATACAGGTAACTGTCATGTCAATGAGAAGGACTGCAAATTTCTATACCTATACACCTCAACATTGCTTTTAGATCGTGGTTCAGAAAATAGGATGGACGAAAGGAAAAGAAACTCATATTAGGCCAACATTCACACAAAATTGTCGATAAGACAAATATCAAAGATACCATTCAAAACGCATTGAATATATCAAGATTAATGATACTTACACATATTATTTTCATTTATTTCCTAAGATTATATGAATACATGAAACAAAAACAAATTATATTTCAATATTTAAGCAATTCAACGACAGCTTTTAGCAGAAACACATGGACTACTTCGTGTACTTGCACGTACATAACCATCACGACAAAAGCAGCCTGATATACATTGATATGTACACGCTTTATTAGGATTTGGTTTCAAAATATCTTTACAAGTTTTTGGACATGCCGTACCACATGATTCGTATGTTTCGAAGCGTCCACGACATCGTCGATCGGGCTTATCTAAACAGAAAACATGTTATCATATGAAATAAAGAGATTTTTCAACTAATTTTAACTTACTTTGACATTGTACAGTTGTTACGAAAGTCAATACGATTAATGTAAAGATGATAGCTAGACATCGAACTCCAACCATATTTGCCACTGAAATGATGTTTGATGAAGAAGAAAAAAATATGTAACATACACACGCTCAAACAATTGATTTATATATCATGGTCATATTGCATCACAAAGGATGTGATAGAAAATTTATTATCGTATGGAAATTTGATGCAGCGTATCAGAATACAGGTCACCTTTTCACTCTCTCATTGTCTTTTTCCTTCATGCTTATTATCTGTTCTTTGTGTACAAATGGTTGTCGTTCATGACCGATAGTCATTATTTCTCATTGGTCACTAACTTTGTGCGTCCGTTATGTGGAATTCATATCATACTGTTCGATAAAATAGTAATTGAATGAATGATGAAATTAAACTTGATCTCTTCATAAAACGAATGGTTTGGAAAACCGTAGATTCTGAAAGAAATACGTAATTACGAGATGACAAAGATTTTTGCAGAATTTTCTAAAGAGAACAGAGATCTCTTATACTATTACCAATCATCTCTGTACTCTTTTATAAATAAGATAGTGAGTCTTCTTGATGAAGTTGCTTGATGAACTATACATTGAATGGCTTTGTTGGAAAGTATTTGGTCATAATTAAGTATGAGATTAGTAATGGAATGAAGTAGACTATTGCAACAGCCTGAAAAAATGATAGTAGTTCATTTTTATAGAAATCATGAACTTCATTAATTTTTTTCTGTAATACTGTTACAAAAGGGTTGAAAAGTATCTCTAAGACAATCAACATTCTATTCGAAAATGCATGTAGAATAAAACTTCAAAGAGCACACCATCATATTATAAAAAGAATGAATACTTTTATTAATATTATTAAATTATAAAGAGAATATATTTCATTTTCTCAAGCGGTTGGAATATGTCAAAAGAAGTCGAGAGAAACCAGTTTTCGAGTGCTTAAAATTCAATGGATATTGGGTAATTGGAGTAAAACCAACAAAAATTGTATATTTTAAGTTCTCAACCATTCGTCGAGCTCGCATCGCATGATAAGCTTACAATAGTCAACAAAAAGTAGAAAATAGAATTTAATTTGAAAATGTTATCATAAGTACTATCCATGACATACCTGATTTTGGCACCATTCAGAGATTAATCAATCAAATTGGTGAGAGAAAGAGACAAAACATATTCTTTATTAGATATAGAGTACACAGTCTCGCAGTCATATAAATCAGTATAGAATGTTTTTTTTATAGAACGCTCTCTTGTTAATTGTGATTTTATGTGATCATAATATACTTTTTACTATGGTAGAGGCGAAGCGTAGGCATGTGACAGTTCAATGTCATGGACTGTGAGAAGATGAAATAAAGAGCCGATGAACCTGCTTCCGCTTTCAGAATTGGCACACCCCCAAGTTAGAGAGTGGTGAAAAATTTGTAATGTATACGTTAAAGTATTTTTTGAAATCGTATTGCAATTATCTAATGAACAGTAAAAATTTGTAAAACTTCATACATGCGTTTTTTCAGTCGATGAATATTTGGTTTCAGTTTAACTCCAAATAATTGCATCGTTGATATTAGATACTTTCATCGATTGCCTGCTTTTCAATCTGTTATTTAAACAAAAAAGAAAATTATCCTCTTTCTATTCTTACCATTCAACTAATATAATATGGAGAAAATTGTCGATCACTCAATTTCGTATATTTAAATTAAAATAATGAAAAAACAACTCAATAAAACTAATGGCCAGAACCTTCAAACGATCTTGTTAATATTAAAAATATCTCACACATAGCATCAAGGTTATTTTTTTTATAACCTACCTATTTTATCTACCTTAACAAATTCTTGTGAAAAAAACAGAAGTAAAAAAGAAATCAGTGTATAAAAGATGCCATGCAATCTTCACAAACAGTGCATAAAATCAAATAAAAAAGTAACTCATTTCATCATCTTTAAATGCCCCCATCACTTCGTTATATTAGTTTCGGTTACATTATATTTTTGGGTTAGTACATTGAAATATGCTTTTGTTTGTAGCTAACAAATAATTTAATAAATGATTAAGATGAAAACTTATTCTATTTAGTCTTACATCAAGTTGCTACCGGTTTGGAATGTTATTCATGCTCATCATGCAACAGTATCAGCCAAAGTACGGCGACAACATCTTCAACATCCACTAGTGCTTCATGTTATGTAAGTAATGCCCGTTTTTCTTTATTGTTTTCTTTTGATACAACAAAGTTTCTGTCTTCTCTCGTTATAGACATACGTTTTCAAATCAATATTTCTCTTATATATAGAACGTGGTATAAAAATGAATTGTTTGTCCGACTCAGGGGGTTTCACTGGTGCATATTATTGTTGTTCAACTGATAAATGCAATGGAAATGATTTTGTCTAAGTTCTTTTGGTTTAGTGTTTGGAAATCAATCATGAACAATTGAACAGAAAAAACTTTTCAATTTTTTTTTTGTAAATCCTCATTTATATTGCAATGACATTTTCCTTTGTCATTATTCTCATTATTTTATTTAAAAAAACCTGTAAATAACTATTAAACAATTCATATAATTCACATGTCAATTTTTGAATGTAAAAAGAAGAACCCAGAATTATCTCTAATGTAATATTAGAATACTTGTTGATAAGTCTGCTACAATAAAACTATCTTTATGCAATGAGTTTACATCTTTCGTTAATGATAAAAGCTACAAAAATTTCGTCTCAGAATATTTTTCGATTCTGTTCCAAATTTGATTCATAACATTTCAAATAAAGTTTTTCAAAAAAATAACTATTATTGTGTTTTTAATAGAAATTCTTTTATTCATTTCAAAACTTGAAGTGGATCATAAGATAGATAAGTAAAAAAATATTATACTTGTTGAACTTAATGTTACATAATCATTTATAGAACATCAACTTTACGTCAGAGAGAAGGCAACATTTATTTAGTGGACAAAATAAATTTAGAGACTTTCGATGAAGAATGACAAGAATTGTGGATTTGTGTTACTGACTGATGACTTTTGGATTGACTACATGAATAGGTGTTCCAGCGACATACGCTAAAATTTGATCAAAAATATCAGCAAACTGAATTTCATACTCATCAATCGACACATATCCAATATGAGGCGTACAGATTACATTGTCCATTGTTAGAAGAGGATTGTTGATGTCACGCATCGGTTCATGTTCGTAAACATCAACAGCTGCCATGCCTGGTCGACCCGTACGTAAAGCATTGACCAATGCACCTGGTTCAATTAATCCTGCCCGACTCGTGTTAACTAGCAAAGCAGTTGGCTTCATACATGCAAGATCTTCAGCACTAACGATGCCACGCGTTGTCTCAACTAAACGCATATGAAGTGATAGAACATCACATGTTTCGAAAAATTCTTTTTTGCTACTCGCTGTCGCATAACCATCGGCACGAGCACGATCAAGAGATATTTCACGTGCCCAAACAAGTATTTTCATACCAAATGCAGTTCCATAACTAGCAATAGTACTACCAATTCTACCGTAACCATAGATGCCAAGTGTTTTTCCACGCAATGTAGATCCAATACCAATTTGCCATTTGCCTGCTTTAAGTGCAGCTACTTGTTGAGGAATCTGACGCACGGATGCAAGTATAAGTGCCCAAGTTAGTTCAGCTGTAGCGTATGAAGGACTGTCAACATGTTGATTAGATGAGACAAGAATACCTATTCGAGTACATACATCGATATCAATGTGAGGATAGACACTACGTTGACTAATCATTTTTAGACGAGGTAATCGTTCGAGAAGCTCACCACGAATCTGAGTGCGTTCACGAATTAATACAAGAACATCAGTCTCTTTAAGTCGTTCCACAAGTGCATCTATATCTTGCACATGATCATTCCATATAGTTACATTATGACCATCCAATTTACGATAACATTGAAGTGTACGAATAGTATCAAAATAATCATCGAGAATAGTGATATTCATTGTTTATAACTTTTTCTGAAAGCATGCAAAGAAAAATGTATAAGTCTCTTGTCGTTTAGTATCTTTAAGAAACGGATCTTATAATTTAAGACTTTTTAAAAAGATTGTTTCTTTCTTAGTTAAAAAACAGTAAAATATGCAAACGATAGGACAAAATTTGCTAAACAGAAAGTTTACATTGATAATATGAGAGATTTTGGATTGTATATATTTCTTTCTCATATTCTAACTCGTCCTTCTCATACATTATACAACAAGCAACTCACCACAAAACAAAAAACAACACAGATAAGGACGACCTTATAGAACAAGAGAACGAAACGATTGTTTTGTTATTATCTTTACCTTACCCAAATGATAAAAATAATTAAAATTTTGAAAATGTTCTATTTTCTTGCAAGAACTTATTGTGCATCTTTTCAACATATAAAAATAATTTTCGTTCACTTTCAATATTGCTTAACATCATTTTCTATTGTTATCGAATAAATCGATGGGATATTTTATACATTAAAATTTTATATGACATCGAACGTTAATTATTTTTTGCAACAAACATCTCGCGAATTAACAACATAGGAGAAAGGTGACATCTATATTTTGTGAGATCCATTTTATTCATATTTTATGTTCAATTTCGAATAAATTCACAATCGATTTAGGTATAAATGTGATTTGTAATAATTTTTTATCGAGAGTGCAAAATACATCAATTCAAAATGGCCATTCCATGGAACTAGATTACAACTAATCTAGTTTATCTTGACCTATTCTTTATCATTTTTCTGTTATTGACATACTATTGTGTAATAACATACTATTAATAAAGAAACGAGCAACTAGGCCAAATATATATTCTTGTTCTCAATTATCTTATTATACTCGTTAATTTAATATACAAACATGAGCTCTGTTCCTCTTAAATTATACTATTTCAATTTACGAGCTCGTGCTGAACTTATTCGTTTAATATTTGCTGCTGCTGGTCGTACTTGGAATGATATTCGTATTGAAACTTCTCAATGGCCTGAATATAAACCTAAAATGTTACTTGGTCAATGTCCAGTACTTGAGCTATCAGATGGAACTCAAATACCACAATCATTAACTATTGCTCGTTATGTAGCACGTGAAACAGATCTAGCTGGTAAAGATAATCTTGAATCAGCTAAGATCGATGCTGTTGTCGATACTCAACGAGATATGAATGATATATTTCATACGAAAGTATTATTTGAAAAAGATGAAAATAAGAAGACTCAAGAACTTGAAAAATTTTTAGCTGGTGATCTTATGAAATATGTTAAGCAATTAATGATTCTTAAGAAAACTTATAGTGATGATACAAAATTTTTTGTTGGAAACAAATTATCATGGGCTGATCTGTTTGTTTATCTTTCAATCGAAAGAGTTATCAAAGCTGCACCACAAATGAAGATTGAATTAGATATTCATTTCAAAGACACATTTGATACTATTAACAATAATCTAAATATAAAGAAATACTTGGATGAACGACCTATTACACCATTTTAAAATAAATAAAACTTAGTAGATTATGATTTATACAAGAAAGATTAATAAATATAATCGAAAAACACAAATGAATTAAAATTGATAAACTTCAAAGATAAGAACTAAGAAAGTTCTAATAAACTAAGTACACATAGAAAGATTTTCTAACTTTTAATTTTCATTTCTTCAACAGTAAATTTAATCACAAAATATCATAAAAATCAATACTCTCATATTTTATGTATTATATTCCATAAACTAAATAAAATATCTATTAATCAACAATTATTTAGGATTGTAAACCTATAAACAAGTCTATAGGCATAGATAGGGCAACAGTCGTATCTTTTTGTTAAAGTGAGATTGGCAATAATTTTGGACTCAATTTTATTAGATGGTTCCATGATCCTCAAATAATCCGTAAAAAACGAAAGTCATTTTACTCAGAATTTAATGCTAATTCCGAATATGTAATTCTTTTTAAAAAATATTCGTTGGAAAAAAATAGTTTTAATACCAGTTGTTCATTAATATCTCTATTCGATAAATTTATTTCCACAATTTTGATCTGATATACTCTATTGCAAGCATTGAAAGGTAGCTCATCTTGTGTATAATTAAATGCTCTACAACAGTCAATAATCGATATTTTTGTTAAATTAAAAGTAACTATAAAAATCAGAAATACTGAAAAATTTTATAAATTTAAAAAATCAGAGATATTTCCAGAAAAACTCGTCCGTTCAGAAAAGTGAAATATCCGAATCGATGCAATTTTCCATGCTCCATAAATAGGATGCTGCTCAACATTTTCCCATATAATTTGACTTCGAAAAAAATCAAAATTACTTGAAATCCTTGATGGTCTCATGCATACTCTTTTAAGCATCACCTTTTTGTGTAAATAAGTTTATTACTATTATCTTGAAAGAAAAAAGTAGTATATTTATATGCGAGTATTTTTCTTTCTTTTTCCTATTGTTTAACTTTCTTTTTAGTGTAGTACATGTCCTTTATATTACTTCATCCCACGACGATTTTTATGTACATATATTGTCTTGCATGCACGTGAATGCGTGCATATCAATCGATTTTTATTCTTTTATTTCTTTTAAATGAAATTACAAATCGATACGTAAATAATCAATAATTGAAATAAATAAAGTTTATTCATTAACTATTTCATTTAATTGGATGACATTTCAAGTATAAATTGTTGTATCCGAGAATTATTAAAATCGACAACATAGAGATCACCCTGTCGAGTAAAGGATAATCCCTCGGGCCAATTCAGTTGATTTGCTTGTATTCCTTGACCATTTCCACCAATAATAACATCGCCTTGTTGTGATCCTTTAGGCCACCGTACGATTCGATTATTTCCTGCATCAGCTATATAAAGAGTACCCAACTGATCAACTAGGACTCCTCGAGGACTATTCAAGTGTGTTAGACTATTTCCATATCCTCGACTACCAGCGACAACAATACCTTCTTTTGCCCCTTCTGTCCATTTCATCACACGATGATTTTCTTCATCAGACACGTATACTGAATGTTCTCGATCGATGAATATATAACTGGGATAATTGAGCTGATCGAAACGATTTCCACGTCCATTTCCACCAGCCACTACTTTTCCTTGCATTTCTCCCATTCGGTATCGCCTTACTTCGTGCTTGCAATAATCGGTGACATAGAGAAATCCATTTTCATCCGTAGTCAAATTCCTACAAGAAATATTAGGGATAATTATTTCTCCACTTCTTCCATTTTGACGAGGCCATCGAACTACTCTGTTGTTCGCAAAATCGCATATAATAAGGCTATCTCCCTCGTTGTCTACAATTACATCTGTTGGTTGATTCAATTGGTCAAGACCACATCCTTGCCCGTGTCCACCTGCAACTACTTGTCCATTTCTTTTACCAAATTGCCATGCAACAATACAGTGATTCCTTTGATCAGCAAAATAAACGGTCTGGTCCTCATCTACATATAATCCACGAGGTCTATAAAGTGACGGATTTTCTCCAGTCGCCGTATAACCATTGTTGTTCCATTTGGCATTTGCAGGAATATCTATCCAACTTCCACGAAGTGGGACTAAAATAAAGAGATAATATCATCATCAAAATGAATCTTTCATTTCCTTTTGGATTCTTAACAACGAGTAGGAAATTGTTATAACGAATTTTTATTGATGTACATATCGATCGTGTAGGTAGCGCAAAAAATGAATAAATTCTCACAAGTCTAATGCATGTAATTATTTTAATAAGTTTTACTGTAAAATTTGATTCTAGAAAAATATCTATTCCATTATAACTGAGGATCAATTGCCAATTAACTTTGTTCTTGATATAAATGGTGTAAAATTCTCTAAATATATAGATAAAGTAAAATCTAGATGTTTTAGTGACGGATATTTTTTTTATATCCATTGATATATTGAAATCGATAGAAGAAAAGTTTGAATATCAACCTCATTCTACTATGTTAAGTAATCTATATATAATGTTTAGTGCGTGTGTCTGTCTGTCTGTTCCAGGTCAAAGGTTAAAAAAAAAGTAAACGAAAACAACGGGTTTTGCTGAAAAAAATTGTCATTTCTGTTTGAAATACTAGAGATTCATATCATTTTTTAGAAACGTCGAAGGAGAGCAAAACTTTCCAGGTTATTACAATAACTAAAGCTTCTATCTTTGTTATAGGTGGAAAGTCACTAGATTAGTGCAATTTTCAAAGGATTCCTAAAAAAAAAAAGCATTTTGATCCAAATTATGTAAAAATTCGCTATTCTTTAAAATCTCAACTTTCGACACAATACATTGAAAACAATAATCCCTGGAAAGTTGCGCTAGTCTAGTAATCTTTAATGTATAACAAAAATAGAAGCCTAAACATTATGATAACCTAGGAAACCTTATCCTTCTTCGACTTTCTCAAAGAATGACTTGAACCTCTGGTATTTCAGGTAGAAATCACGATTTTTTCTTGTTGAAACTTATTTTTGTTGCCACTAACATAAACTATATTTTTATATTTATCTCTATCACGTACGATCAACTATCTGTAAAATACGTAAACGCTTGTGAAAACTTCAAAAGAATAGATCGTTTCAATCTATTTATATGGATCGATAGAACTCAATGAATTATATCCACGAAATTCTGCTTTGAATGGATTCAAAAATAGATTCGAATGATACAGGTCAAAATTTGAACGCGAACACTAGATCAATGAAAATGAACACTCATTTCAATTAGCCTTAACACAAAACTTGTAACACTCTAATAAAACTATATCTATACAAATATCTTCTAACATTTGTTTTATTGATTAAGAACGCCAGTTATTTAAAAATATAATACTCAACTGTTTATGATATATGAAAGTTATAGATTCTTGAGATTTTTATAATAAATTTTGAGGAAATAATAGATTTTGTGTAGTTTTTGGTGAATAGTTTTAATTTTATTCATTTTTATAATATTTTGGAATTTTCGATCTTATACGATCATTTTCAACATACCACGACCTTTTCCAACTAGATGTTACATTACATAAAACAAAAACAAAATGAACTAGACAAACATAAACATGAAAAATTATAGTTGAAACATCATTAACATTAACATCATTAGCATTAACATGATTAACAACATTCAAATATTGAGAAAACACCAGATAATGAAGTCAATAATTATGTTAATGTTAATGATGTTTCAACTATAATTTTTCATGTTTATGTTTGTCTAGTTCATTTTGTTTTTGTTTTATGTAATGTAACATCTAGTTGGAAAAGGTCGAGGTATGTTGAAAATGATCGTATAAGATCGAAAATTCCAAAATATTATAAAAATGAATAAAATTAAAACTATTCACCAAAAACTACACAAAATCTATTATTTCCTCAAAATTTGTTTATGATATTCTTATTAAATTAAATCATTTTTAATTATATTGTCTTTATTGCAATAGTCTTACACAATGTAGACAATACGTTTATGAAAAAGATCTTTTCAAATAATTTGTATAAGTAAACTTGTAGACGATTGTATATGACACAGTGCAGTTAAAAAAACGTTTTATTAATCTGATATTTATATATTTTTAGGCATGTATGAGAGGTATTTGCATATTTTACAAATAGCCAGAATTCAGGATATTTCTTCCATCAGTTTAATCGATCGACATATTCAATGAGGAGTAAAGGTGAAAAATCTCAATATAAGATCAAGAAATTTTCATATTCTGTACTCCTCCTCTGATGATAACCATTCTATACCATTAAATGTCAGAAAGAAGCCTTTGATTACAAATACAGAATTCAATGAGAAGTGATAGATATTGAGTAGATTGTATCCAGTTGAAGGTTAAATGAGTCGCATCATCGAGCATTATTTATTCTTAATGAATGTTTAAAATAGTAAAGAAGTTTTTTTTTATTATTGGATAATTCAAAACATCATCCTTTTATGAAGAAAAAGGGTTTAATAGGTGGCGGAGTACAACGATGACTATTATATCTTTGTCATGTGGTATTCTTAAGAAGCATTAATCAAATAAAGATTAGTTGCATGCCACTTTGTCTGAGACTGTAATAAACATACCATTCTATTATAAATTATAATGAATATACTGAAATTTGAATGTAAATTAAGGCCTTGTTTACAAATAACAAATTAAATCTAATTCATTACTTATTTTCCCATTTGATGATATCTTACATAAAGTCAAGTGTATATATATTTTTTTAAGTTGTTCCATATCATACTATCGACTATTACAGAATAATTTTTTAACAGATTCAACGTATATAATAGAAAAGATGACTCATCACTGTTATGTTATGTATTAAATGTAGCTATACATTTTTCTTCGAAGTCGATAATTTGATAAGAGCTGGGGTATTTCAAATTCTCATTTTTATATAGTGCCTGATCAAAAATACATCAAATTTAATTCTTTTTTAACTACAGTGTACATTCAATACTTCCATAACTACTAAAATGTAGCTCATACTATTCTTAAAAATATACTTATAAAATTCAATGGACCATAACCACCACACATAAGGGCAAGATATCAGTAGCTAATGCATAAAGTCTGAAAAATCTGATATTGAGTAGAATTTGAGCTACATAGACATTTAGAGCTACCATTGAGAAGATCTGATTAATTGAAGTTTGAGCATCAAAAGCTTAATTCCACAACGTAGTACTACATATCAAAAATATCTGATTACCTCGACTCATAGCAAGAAATTATCTAAACATCTCTAATTAGTCTCAATCATGCTTAATTACTCTAAATAGCAGACCTCCCAATATGAAAGAATATGATTGGTCGAAAATTCGATATTGAAGACATCTGAGTATTGATCTTTAACCTGATGTTTTTTGACCTACGACAAGTGAACGAACAAAGTATTTTTTTCCATATGACTTTTCCTTCATTCGAAGGAATATTCATCTTGCCTTTTCTCTAGAGTAAATCGTTTGGTAATTTCGAAGTCTGTCTCTAACGAACATCTTGTTCTTTTTTAGCAATTTTGTTTTAGTTCTGCATCTTCAGCAGAAGAAAAACTAACGAATTCCCTTTTTTTCTTCAAATCATCTAGAATTATATTTTTCTTACCTTGACATCTCGGTTTCAGCGTCTTTATCCGCGCTTCTAATTCCTTAATATATGTTTCGTGTTTCGTGGAGCCTTGTGTCAGGCCTTGGATGTGATGTTGCAGTTCAGCAATATTTTTTCGTTGCTGGTTCCACAATTGATTGAGGTCTTGATTTTCGTTTTGAAGTCTCTCGGTTGATATCTCATATACCGTACGGTATTGTTTGAGGTTTTGTACTTCAGCTTGAAGTTCGGCTATCTGTTTCTTTTGCTGGTTCCCCAATTGATTGAGGTC
>JAJEKB010021105.1:329712-354370 GCA_022393335.1 Macrotrachela quadricornifera | reverse complement strand
AGTTCGGCTATCTGTTTCTTTTGCTGGTTCCCCAATTGATTGAGGTCTTGATTATCGCTTTGAAGTTTCTTGATTTCTTCCCTTACATGGTTGCATGTACTGTTTAAATTGTCAATTTTGGCAGTGAAGTCGACCAGCTCAGATCGAATAGTTTCGTAGCTACAGAAAGGAACAATGTATTGCTCGAGTTGATCATTCAATCTCGTCCTTGAATAAGTGTTTTCGACAAGTGAGAAGACTCGAATCGCATTGGGACATCGGTTTTTAATATGTTCATCAAAAGCACCTCGTGCAATATTGGTTTGTCGACACCAACGGCAGGCGACAAGGAGGCGATCGAGCATCTTTCGTATTGTGGGACCTTCTGGTGTCAGATCCGTGAGCAATAAACGTCTATTGCAACCATCCTTTGCCGGACATGCTCCTCCATCTGCGTTAATTTTGGATATGATGCACACTCGACAAAATGTATGTTCACATGGAGTCGATACTGGATCGATGAGTGGCTTCTCACAGCCAGGCATTTGGCATCTAAGATGTTCATCAACTAAGTAGTTTATATATTCGTAATCGTTACTCGCCATGTATATATTAACTGGAATGAAAATATACTCAGATTGAATGATAACTAGACGAGGCAAGCAAACAAAACAGAATTTTTTTTTGTTTTAAAGGAATATTAACCGAAGATCGTAAGAGATAATTGACTAAAATAACACATTTTGAATATTCAGATTCATCAAAGTGAGCTTCGTGTTTGATTTCTGTGTAAAAATTCATTCATTTAACTAAGATCCAAAACCTTTAGCAGTGGCTCAATTATGCAAAAATGACATCATTTTTAATAATTTCAAGAAGTCAAGGTTTAGTCACTTTGTCTACTGTTTTCGAAAGATATGTGAAAATTAGTCGAAACAGGCAGTCTGATATGTTTTCATCTGAAACTTTGGAATATGTAGTCAAAAGATTATTTTAAATTTTGATTTCTTTGAAAATCACTGGTATTAATCGATTTAGTCCGACTTTTTCTCGGGGATTTGCTTTAACATTTTTCTATGATTAGAACAAAGGGTTTACTTGAACATCTTCATTCTGTTTTCTGGCTGTTGATCTTTAAATGAAAACATAAAAGAACGGTACTCTTATATTTGAAAGTCGTTTGAAATAGATCTAAAAAGTGTTTAGAATAGCTGTGATTATTATTATGATCCACATGCAGCCATTTTCTCTCGTGTCTTTCTTTTTACAAGCAGCGGGATGTACATTGCTTCCATCAGATGTACTGACTAATGATTCGTTCATACACCGTTTGATAGAACCCATCCGGATAGTAATAAGTTTGAAAGGAATTGAGTTGACAGCTCTTCGTTGGAAATTTAACGCTAATTGTGTGTTTTTCCCAACGAAAATGGTCAAAAATTCAAAACGTTACAACTGAATCACAACAGAACCTATCTACTTGAACCTTTTAGCGCTACAAGATCACGCGCGCTGCTGATAAACCTGAAAATTTTAGATTATTTAATCGTTTTATTCTTGACTTGTCAGATTTTTTAAGGCTATATAACTCCTCTTTTTGAATGATAAACAAATATCTTGCAAGTCAGGAATAAAATGACTAAATAATTTGAAATTTTCAGATTGGTCAGCAACACATATGAGCTTGTAGTGCTGAATATCTCAAATGTATACGGGTCTTATTTTGACTAAGTTATAAGATTTTCAATTTTCGACTATTTTAGCTGAAAAATTTTGAGGAAGAACTACCAGCCAAAATCTTTTTAGACTTTTTACAATCTCAATGCGCTCTAACAAATGATGTATGAATGAAGCGAATTGGCGTTGGACATCTCGGGCGATTTTCTAGTTAGTGTAATCCTGAACTCGACAAATTTCAACTTCTGACACAGGACAAACAGCCCAATTTACATCATGCAGACTCATTCTTCCAACATTAAAAATCAACAAAACATGGATTCATTTACATTATTTGTATCATAACCGAATCGATCGACTATGTTCAAAATTTCAAACCGAATTAAACTCATATCTGGCTTCTACTCCTAACGATGATTTATTTTCGGCAAGCTTTTCTCTGTTAATCATATTTTTACACTAATTAATTTAATTAACAAACTAAAAAACACTATATGTGGACGAGAGACAACTAATGTCACGAATTACTACAATTAATTATGTTTCTCGCCTTGAAGTTCATATTGTTTTTCTACTAAAAAGCGTTTTTAATAAACTTTGTTGCTTACGATAGACATCAGATTGGGTGAAAAGTACAAAAAAAGAGAATAATAACATCGGACAAAACCATTCGAGATCATATATGAATGTCATTTATATGAGTATTTGCAATTGATATCATCGCATGGAAATGGCAAAGATGTTATTTGCGTGTATTTATGAGATGATTAGAATTTTACTAAATTTTGCGTGATAATGGAGATACATCATTTTTAGCAGATCTGTTACAGAAGTATTTCACTGTCCATACGCAAATTCTTTTATATTTTCAATGTGCATGCTATCTCATGCAAGAATTTCATTTTTTCTTCGACGTGTGTTACTTGTCAAAAATGAAATTGTATTTTAATATCTACTGTAAGTTGTTTGAAAAAAGATGTTCATTTTTCAGATTTTTTTTTTATGTATGTTATCATTCATATGTATGTATTTCTCATAACTAACATGTGATTACTATGTAAGTAAAATTTTGCCCGTACTAATATTCTAACTCATGAATGTTCATGCGTGTTTCCTACATGTGCTACTCCTTTTGACTAGCCTAGTATTGCCCAGCATCCACATGCAAGAGTTATATACAAAAACATTTGTATATTCTCGGATGTTTTAATTTTCGGTATGCATATATCCGCAAATTTTCATGTTTGCATGCGTGAATATAATTTACGCCGTGATGCGCTCACACACATGGCCTTTCATAACAATGCATGTATGTACACATATCGATATCACTACATACACAGGCGTTTTTTAAACTTTCGTGTTTGACTGGGTAATGTCTTGCCATAAAAAGGAGGATAAGAGCATATGTGCATTCATATTTTATGATTATAAAGCTGCAAGATACAGAAACTGTGACACTCCTAGTGGAGAAAAATGACTATTTAAATATAGCCATCACTCGAGAAGAATAGACTATAAATGCACACTCTTCTAGTATTCTACTAACGAAAGTGAATTACATTTAGAAGTCTTCCTGCATAAACTAAGTTGAATTGAGTCTAGCTAAATTGCATTTGATCCAATTCATTTAAAAATCTGATTCGTACATGAAAGAATTCTCTATTCTTCAAAAAGTGTCTATGTATAAGAATTAAACATTGAAAAAACATTCTTTAATTATGAATTGTAAATTATCTTAAATGAAGTTTTGAAAAATAATTTTTGAATATGTTTAAAATAATACTGCCTATATATTCATATATTTTTGATATTTGTCGAAATATTATTAAGTCAAAAATAAATGACTAGATATAAAATTATAGAAATTAAACATTTTTATTAAAAAGTCGTAAATAAATTTTTAAAAATTTTATTTTAACGAAAAAAAATCAATCAATGTTTACCTTTAATCTTTTTGCCGTTACTTCGTTGTTCTATTAAATTATATGTATGGAGGAAGAAATAATGTCTTCGCGAGTCAACTATTTTGTTTTTCTTTTCTTTCGCCGATTGTAAAATTGAGTTGTAATATTGACATTTTCATCTTTTGAACAAAACTCATACATTGTTAGTTCTTTTTTTCCAACATATAACATAGCAACATGCAGAAACGGTAAAAAAAAATGAAGTCTTACTACTTGAAGGCTGAATGAAAATATGTTGACACATATTTAACAGGTTCGAAAATTTCTATGACAAACGACGAGTGGCATTAATGCCACTTTTCATACCCAGATATTTCTAAGAAAAAACTATATAAATGTTACAAGATCGATATAGACTACAAATCTAACGTGGTAGTTTTCTTTGAAATCACCTTCGGGTTTTCTGACCCCGTCCCACCTACGAGATTTTGAAAAATTTCTTTTTCAAAATTTCTTTTCTAATAGTAGTTAGGATTATCAAGACGACAATGTTGATCACGAATATCGCTATCTCAAACTTCCTAAATGTAATGCTGAAAAACCAAACCATTTTTCCTATATGAGGATGTTAAAGTCTAAATCGGACTTTTGATCTTCCTTTCATAAGTATTAGTCTCTAGAAGATTGAGAAAAGCATTTTTAGGTGCAAAAATCTAAACTCTATCCGAATCTGAATGAATAAAGATCATCTTGTCGAAAAACATTTTCCGTTAAAAATTCGACCCATGGATGACCTCAGAGTACAATTGTGTAGACAGCTTAGGTCTCCCATCGATCAAATTTTTAACGAAAACTATTTTTTGACAAAAGACACATAATCTAATGCTGATTTCGAATATTATGTTTATTTTGCATGAAAACTAAGTTTTTGTAGTGGAAACCTTGAAATATGAGTGAAAATAGTGGGTATCAATATAATTATGTCAAAATTGAACTTGTCAACTTTTTAAGTTAAAAACTCACATGATTTCGATGAATGTAAGATCCTATTCCTACCAGAGCGTTGACAAGAAGTGATACATAGAAATAATGCATATATAATTGAAAGCTAGTGGTACTGATCGAGTTAGAAAATAATAATAAAATTTTTGAAAAAAACGCAAAAACTTTCTTTTTTTGTCTTAAGCGTTTTAATAATAAACATTATGCTATGGAATAAAGGACTCAAACAAAGTACTAAATTTTTTGCAAAATGATATTTGAGACACGGGAAAATAATCAAATAATCAATATGCAACATAAGAATTAGTAGAATGACCTCTAGTTTGTGTAGAATGGTAGAGTCATCGGAAGATACTAAGAAAATAGAGATTAGAAATTATGGTTTTCATTTTCTCCATAAATATTGCTTTGACAAATATATTCGTCAATCACAGTTAACCGGTTAAGTTAATATAATTTTAATTCAATATCTAAATAAATCATCTGTGTAAAAAAATAGAAAAAATAAGTTCTAAAAACTATGATTAAATTTTACATATTCTAGATTCAATTGTTAATTATATATTGTGACACAAAATAAAGCAGATCAATGTGCTACATGACACAGACATGAAGCAGAAAGCAACATTTATTTTTAAATAGTCTGTTGTATTCGATTATGAAATAATTGAAGAGAACTTAACTATGGCTCATGAAGACATTTCACAAATCTCAGCAGAAGTGATTTCACGATTATAAATGCGCAGTTCATCAACAGCACCAGCATACGAACCAGGATCGATAGCACCCCACATACAACTAGAACCTCCTGATTGTTGACTTGCTACTGTGACGTACATTGATTGATAAGAAGAAATCATTATCTCATCCAATATTGTTTGACGTAAAGTACCGTTAATATAAAGTCGAAGACCATTCGTTACACTGAATGTGTGAACAACATGTGTCCAGACATTAACTTTAAGTGTAGACTCAGTGACAATAGAATAAGAGGCTTGTGCAATGAGAGTACCTGATGAATTGAAACCAAGCAGTGGCATACACCATCCATCCCCGTTTGATTGATTTGATATATGAACGAGAATACCGCTAAGATTCAACGGTTTAACCCAAAGTGCAATGGAAAATGATTGACCAATGATACCAAAAGTCATAAAAGAGGACGTCCGAAAATAGGCATTTGGTAAGTTGAAAAAAATGGCATCCCTAACTCGACCAGTGACCATTGTTTGTCCATTAGCAATACTTTGAAGTAAGTTTGGACCTGAATCAAAAATAGAACCACAATCAAATGAATAATAAGCAATTAGACTTGCATCATCCAAAATTTCATTAGAGGTTTTTGCTCGGTAAGTAATAGATACTTGATCAATGTAGCCATTCCAGTTGTGCATCCAATAATCTGCTCTACAAATTGTTACACGACCAGACTGACCAAGATAAACAGCAGTAGTATTTGGAAAAATTATAGTACTCTTTTCGAGTAATCCATTCAAATATATTCGACGTTGTCGAGCAGCATAATCATAGACAAATGCAACATGATACCATTGTTTATCTTTAATTGTGGTAAAACCTCGACTATCGTCTTCATAGAAGGCCATATATAATAGTGAATATTCTTGAACTCCAAAATGAAGACATTTACCAACGTTAGAATTCATGCATTCACCAATTAAACCCATATATACATTGGTGTTATTAATACGATAGAACCAAAGTTCAATGGTGAAACTTCGTCGGTAAAAGTCAATGTAAGACGTTTGTATATATGTTGAATCAGAACATTGTATGGCGAGCTCTATATATCCAGTAACAAATGATGCATTTCCAATTAATGTACCATTATTTCTATTCATTAAATCATTCACATTACCGTTCAATGGCCAGAATGATGTTACAGTTGCATCATTAAGACTTGAACTTGGACATTTTGTTTGAATTGTCACTAAAATAATAAATAAATAAAGAACTTTGTTATACACATAGTGTATTACTTACCACATGACGTACTGTTCCAAGAACCTGTTGAATTACATAAACATTTATGACAAATTGAAGAGCATTGAAGACCAATATCTTGACGGCATGCTTCATTTGTCATACATGAGTCGCCATAATAAACTTGATTTAAACACATCGATCCATTCCAAAATGTAGCTGTTGGACATTGCCATAATCGATCAACACATATCAAGTAGCGATTAGACGGTGGCTTTTTAGGATTACAAACTTGATTGTAGGTGAAATAAAGTGATGGATCATAGTGAAGACCAGCAACGCGAGATGTCAAAGATGAAGAAACAAAAATAGACCCTGTACTAATTGATCCTTGATAGAGACGACAAATGAAGGGCATTGTTGTGTCACTAACAAAAGTGCGACAGAGTGGATTCATGTTACATTCCATATAACATGAAAGAAAAGAACGTATACCAGTATAGTTGGCTATGAGTTCAATTGGATTTGCTGGAAAAAAGTCGGTACTATCCGCATACATTTTCAAACTTGATTGCATAATCTGAGTCAGAACAGTGTTCGTTGATATTATTACTATAACTAGCAGACACTGCCATGGCATTGATTTCATTTTATGTTATATGAAATTGTAATGAGAAATAAAAACATATACAGCGGTTATATATGTCGTAGAATAGTTTAGAAAGAGAACAGCTTTCATCAATTCTGTTTTCTTGTACTTATTACTAATGGTATGGGTGATGAACAATGTAAATTGCACGTGATTCAACATACTGAAAGTGTTAATTTACAAAAATACTTTCTACGTCAGCAGATTATTACTTGAGAAATTGTAGTTGCAATATCGGAAAAGAAATGCGTTACTGTTATGCTATAATTATTTTTATTTTTTTAGCAAAACTCATTACATTGCAGAAAGAATGGGTTAGTCGAGATTTCCACTTAAAAAATAATTACATTTAAAAACAAAAGTTTGTGACGTACATTTAATTATTTTTAGTATATACAAATATATTTGTGAGGTATCATTCGTTTTCTCTTTCATTTTGATCATGTATAATCTTAAACATATCTACGATAGATTCACTAGAACATACAATTGCTGTTAAACATAATCTCTTTCCTTTATTACGTGTTGCTCATTATACCTTTCTTCTCTGTTCTTTGTAATGTTTACCTTCTTACTAAGTGAAGAAAATGTACTCATCGTTTAATCGTTCGAGTGAAAATTAGATATTTCGAGATTGTAAAAATGGTCAATACTATCATATAATGCGTAAATGTTATTCAATACAGTGACAAATTCTCAAGTTTATTTCATAGGAACGATATTCTGGGCGCAGTAATTGTAACTCGTATTTCTCGAGATAAATTGAAAATTGTTGTTATAGCATTTGAAAAGAATTTTCATCCTTATGGTTCAATATGTTACAATCCAGATGAATAATTGTCTCATCGTTCACCAATTCCATTGTAAATAAATAAACACAAGTTTCTAATGACGATTATCTTATATGTGTTCTATTTATATTTTTTTAATTTCTGACAAAGTTCATATGTTTTCTATAATGGTTCTTTTTTTTCTTTTGCTAAATTGTCTTCTCACTGTTATTACAATAAAAAAAATATGTATCATATTGATTCAAATTTGCAATTAAAATTGTTCATTGTCGTCAAATCAACATCACATACATAAATAATTAATATAGAAGAATAAGTACTACTGGATTTTATTGAATTATTTTAGTTTTAAAGAAAGGAGCTATGAATACCTCCATATAGTAGCAGCTGAGAATTTATGGACCTTAGAACGATGGATTTTGATTAGTTAAAAAACAGATCAGCATTTTCCGTCATGAAGATTCATCCTTTTAGGTTTGAGAATATATTTAATGATATTGGTGTCAAAAGATGTCTATCAATGAGACCTATATCTGGTAAAATAAGAGCTGTGGATCTCCGTATGTATCGTGTAAGAAAAGTTCAAAACAGCATCATTCCTAATATAATCGCTTCTTAAACTTTTGTCATTTTTTTTATCTGTAGCGTTCTATTTATCTTATATATTAGTTCATCAAATAGATTCAATTTGTAGTCTAGACTACGTTCGATCTAGTGAAACCTTCCCAAATCTAAATAATCAAGTCGTTTGTGAAATTTAGAGGTACCATTTTAATTTTTCAGCTGAATGTTTTTCAGACAAAACCAAATAATCTAATATTTTCGTTTTAACTAGATCTTTCATTTAAAATAACTAAATCGATAAAACAGAAATTGTTTTTTTTTCCATTAAGATTCTCACATAAAAAGAACTTCTGACGTAATTCTATTCTTTTTACAGGAAAATATCATGTATTATCTCTAGTTTTCTTTTTAATTTGTGCTTATAGTGCCAGATCACAACGAATGAGATACGTTAGTTTTCAATCCCACAATTCATTCTATTAACAAACAAAATACTAAAATATGTAGCGTGAAAAGCTTTTGAATTTACATAAGACGACTTGCCTTATAATTTTTTTTATTTTGAAAACGAAAAGTGCAACTATAAATAAATAATCTTGAGTGTATCGCACAGCTTTCCATGCTGCATCTTATGGTATAGCTTACTTATTTATATAATGTATTAAGAGATTGGATACTGCATCGAGAAATTTACTAGAATACAGATGGTAACGAAAAAAGTTTTATCAAAAATTTATTATCAGGATGTCAATGAACGATGTTTGGCTACAAATCTTTATGAGCATTATTAAAAAATTTTGCCATATATGGTTCGATGCATCTTCGGTTGCTCTTTCCAATATTGAAAACCACAGATCCTTACCTTGTTCCTATCAACAATTAATCAAGATATACTATGATTTATTTAGATCAAATGTAAAAGTTCAATCTTCTAGAAAAACTAGAAATCTGTACAATATAGATTTCAATTTGAATTTGATATTAAATAAACCGAGTTTTTATTTTGTCAATTGCTTGTCATTAATTAAAGGATTTCCTAGGAGATTAATTTGATTTTAATATGTATCTAAGATGTGCAACTATGAATAACCAAATGTAGCAGTGATACGACTGCCCAAGTTAATAATACCAGAATACCACCAGTAAATGTATAACTCGAACTACAAGAAAAACAAAACTAGTTTCGTGTAATGGAAAAAGAAAAAGTAATTACAATAAATCGGAGTAAACGTAACGACAGTCATTAATAATAAGAAACCAATTGAAATATAATGATGGTCTACATACTGTTGTTAGACATAGTTGACATATATATCCAAAAAAAAGTAAACTTGAAATAAATAATTTAACTACAGCTATTAAGTTGTTGAGGTTATACTCTTGCTGACGACCAATAGGTAGCCTATATGATTTCATACTGAGATAGAAGAAAAAATAAGACTAAATCACACTTACCATGTAAGATCCCATCTGAATATCGATCCACCCAATCGTCTAGAATAATGAAGCATGAGTATTCCGAATAAGATGACTAAACCAATTTCCCACGGGAGAATTTTACCATACGAATGAGTAAGTATGAAATGAATAATAGTAAAGATAATTGATGATAGATAATGATTGCAGAAGAGATGAGGATTATTCGGATGATAATATTCTTTGAATAGAAGTATCACATAGCCAATATATGAAATTACTAGTAGAAACCAATGTAAAGATGAGATGAATGTCAATATTATTAAAAGTATTAGATGAAAGACGAGGAGCCGTATATTAAGACGTTTTTCTAACATCTACAAATGACATCAAGTTTTTAACCGGACTTTTTTTCTTTATAATGTACAGTACACACTAGACACAACAATCCAAAAGGATAGGCTAACTCATTTATTTTCTGAAAAGTAATGCAAAAAATATTTGTTCTCAAATTATAAATTTATGATAAATTAATTAGCTTAACTGAGGAATGTAGTTAGTTTGAAACAATCGATGAACATGTTAAAAGCTCTTTGTAAAATTTGCTAGCACCATCACAAAAAAATATTTTACACGTCTTTTGGTGTATCTTTTAGCAAATAATCAATTGATTTTGTAGTTAAACGTGTACAATTGACTAAAATATTAGTGTACATTGAATGTGTATCTATGGTGACAATCGAATAGTCCAATGAAGGAAGTTGACGAATGCCATCATAAGGATAACGATGCCATTTTTCTAACGCTTTATATCTTAATTTAATCTAAATTTGCATTATTGGAATTATACAAATAAAAGTGAAATACCTATTAACTGACGGTGGTTGTTTTTCATGAAGAATCATTTTATAAAGGCCAATATAATTAGGTGGTCGACTAACACGATAACCAACATGACGTAATCTAACAAACTAAAAGAAAAACACGACAGTAAATCATACAATTTACATACCTGTGATTCATATCTTAAAACAGAATTAAATAAATGATAAATCTTTTTTTCTTTTGTAAAACTTACCATCATCTTCGGCCTAGTAAATTTAAAAAAGACGTAATGATTCGATACGTATAATAAATAATACTAAACTTACTCCCCAACCCCAATATAGATTTGACCAACCATTTATTTTCATGAATTGGTCTTTTGTCAAAGCAAGAACACCACCGACTAACCCATTATATATTAAGCTGAAAGTATAAAATTCGACAACTGAATTCCTTCATATACTTTATTTACGAATAACGTAGTGTATCGACTGCCGGTGTTAGATGTCGAGGTCCACGATGATCACATTCATATACATTATAATCATTTTCAGGTAGGAGATCAACATCATGAAAGATAAAACAATCGAATACTAGTGAAGATGTATTTAATGCATGACTAAATGCAACATTCATAATGAAACCTCTATTAAAAGGATCATTACCAGACTATAATTACGAAAACAAATGTATTAGTATTAATAATAAATAAATAATCAATATAAACTTGTTCGACAACAAATATCTGATAAGAACGTTTTTGTCGTTGTAAAAATGGATGAAGATGACGTAAAAATAATCTGAGTTGATTTTCACGATTACGATATGGAATAATAATTGCAAGTTGTTGTCGGGGTGTACAATCAGTTGGAGAATATATACCACCTAAAATTCAAAAAGAGAAAAATATGTATCGACTGATTTTTTAAATGTTTTGTTTTCTCCTGTCGCTATGAAATCATATTAATGTTATCTTCTCTTACAAGTATGAGTAAAGAAATTTTGAGAAAAATGCGAATCAATACAGGAGAATATAAAATGTATTTTAGTAAAATCTATACAATTAACAATTAGACTATATTTATTTTCAAAGAAATTTCGGTTCAAAGTGGTGAAAGATATTACATTTTTCTAAAAATGAACAAGGTAATCGTAAACTTCCTTCATATTTTCTTATCTTATCACAAGATGAAATTAATTTTCAACGTCTAAGGAGGAATTCTGATTTTAAAACATGCTTAAATAATTGAGACGGAAAATATACTACCCTTAGTTAGATATATAAAACGCGTGCAACATAACTATTCACGCTCACAAGGTAGTCAAATATAAAAAGCAGTGATGCATAAGTTTATTTCAGTATTAACTAAGTATAGAACCATTAAATACCCCGGGAAATTCGAGAGATATTTATAACTAGAATATCATATATTTTCAAACTATTTCGGAAGGCGAGAATAGTAAAAAAACTTATTCAGAATGCGTGAAATACTTCAGTAAAATTCTGAAAATCTCAATCATTGAATGCCTCGATGTCCTCCTTATATAAATAAATTCTATCTTCTATTTTGACTTATATAGAGTTATCAATCACTTAATAATATTTCAAACATGAGTGACTTATGTTCATTAATCGTCTCATAACGAGAACCTATCAAGATTTATTTATTATGGATTTATTAACTTATGAACCAATATTTCTGCGCCCTCATACTACAGACTTATATATATATATATACTGACAAATTGTTTCAGATTTATTAAAAACTCTCAATAAATTCCCATAATTGCTGCAATTTGTACCTATTTTTACATGTTTGACATGCCGCTCAACGTCGGTCCATTCCAGATTTAGTGACATATCCATAAATCCATTTCCTAAAATAAATTATAATGATAAACAATAGATTCAATACTATGAAGGCTAGTTTTACCTACCTTGTAGAGTCGCTGGATAAAGTGGACATAATCGACTGTTACCTTTTTCATTGTCTTCCATTATATATTGATTAGCTATCTTTTCATCCCATTTATTACAAAGATAAATGAAGATAACAATTGTGATTACAAGAATAATTATCGGAAAACATTCATCTTTTTTCAATCGAGTAATTCTTCTAGTATTAATCATTTATCTAGAATCATACAAGAAGAGAAAAATTGATCTTAACTTTTTGATCAGTAGTATACGATGTAGTCATAAGAACAGACGATTGATAAAAAGGTGAATCCATGAGAAATGTACCACGTGTCTAAAAAAAGCTTTTTTTTTATGTTCTTTTAGCTTATCAATCTGATTACCAATGGAAAAAGGGCTGAAACGATTTTTAATTTTAAAACATACTAAAACTTTGACGGTGAGAGGGTGTGATCAAGTTTTTTTATGTGCAGCTTAGAATCAGCACAATATCACATATTCATACATCTGACGCTCTAGAATATTGAAATTGGATCGATTCTTTCATTTTGCAATGGTGATGAGTCAGATTTGGCTCAATAATCTTCTATTCACAATTAAGAAACTTTGTCTAGCTGTGCGTTGCTATCCAAAGTCAATATTTTTCAAAAAAATATACTTATTTAAGAATGGTGCGTGGTATTAAATTTGCACACTAATGAGCTGAATCTATTTGAGAGTCACTCAGTACAAACTACGTGAAAAATGTTTTCTTTATTTTTCAGGTTCGAGTTAACTCAGCGTCAAGGATGTCAATCGACTGTTGTACTTCGAGATAATTGAAGATATCTTCGCCTATTCTTGGTATTTTCGAGATAATGTCTCTCTCTTTCTAAAGCTGTTAACCCCTCTGTTCTCCAATTTTATGGTGGAAATGGTATCAGTCGTATATTAGCGAATTCAAAAAATACACTTAGGATCAATAAATAGCTTTACCTGTTCGTTTCATGAAGATGACTGTTTTGGAAATATTTCGAATGCATGAAGAGCATTTTCAATGTTTTCGTTGGACTCTTGATCTTCCATTCTTTTCCATTTCATGAAGTTGAGATTGCTTCACGTCATGAAACATGCATGTGTACATGCCACGATAACATAAATCTGTTGCTACAAATATGTATCACTATCCTCTTACCTCATATATAAATTCATGTTTGAATTCTACAATAGACTTGAAGGGATTACTATCAACGAATATTGATCAAATCTTCACAAGTACGACGTAAGAAATTCAAAACAAAGGCCCTCGTTAGTCACATAGTATGTCTCATTGAGATGATGAACTGTTAAGATGGTGAATGCGAGCAATGTCCACCAATAATACATCTTCGAGATATGTTCATTAAAGATGTTAAAACCAATCGTAACGATAAATCTCTTCTAACTGAAATAGAAGAATGTTGATCTCACTCAAAGGGGAAAAAGCAGACTTCTGCACTTTTCTATATTTTGACACGATACGAAATTTTCTTTCATTTCTACTATAAAGCAATACTAGTGTTAATATATATACAGGATGATCCAAAAAGTCTTGGTATCTCATAGAAAATTTTCTCTTTCTTTGCTATTACTAATTTAAAAAACGCTCAAATTTGAATATGTAACATCTTCCAACTTGATAAGTATTGCCCTAAGTTTTGATAAATATAGTCCAAGCTACAATGAAGATTCATAACCTAGAACTGAAAGAAGGTTTATTTCGTAGGACGTGATAAAGTAAAATATATCTTATGGTGAATGACCATATTTTCATGTTATTTTGCAACTTCTGATATGTGTAGTAGAAAATACAGAATAAAACATAAGGTGTAGTGTGAAAAGATCTACAATCTACAATGTAAAAGCTAATTCTAATAGTATGCTGTTTCCCTTCGAAAAAAGAACAGAATTCAATAATTTTCGACATTTTCAAGAAAAGCACCTATTCGTGTACCAAAAATGATCTTCTTCGTAACGTCGAATACTGGCTGCGTTGAACTTTCCTTTTTTTTGAAAAGAAAAAGCATACTATTAGAATTAGCTTTACGTTGTAGATTATAGAGCTTTTCACATTGCATCTTATTGTATATTCTGTATTTTCTATCATACGTATCAGAAATTGCAAAATAAGATGCAAACATGGCGATTCATCATAAGACGTCTGTTACTTTATCACGTCCTACAAAATAAACCTTCTCTCAGTCCTAGGTTATGGATCTTCATTATAGCTTGGACGATACTTATCAAAATTTAGGATACCATTCATCTAGTTTGAAGGTATTATATGTCCAAATTTGAGTGTTTTTTAAATTAGTAATAACAAAGAAAGGGAAAATTTTCTATAAGATACCAAAACTTTTGGATCACCCTGTATATCTTTATTACTTATTGAAAATCATCTTTGAAAGCACATAGGAAATATGAACTACTACCTATGTAAAGAAAAATCATAGGAAATGATTGAAAATTGGATTAAAAATCGATTATAATCGGTTACTAAATTTTAATCAATTAGAATTGGTTTTATTAATCGATTATAAATTATTAAATTTTAATAATCAATTATAATCGATTTTTAATCATTTCCTATGAGTTTTTTTTACATGGGTACAAAATAAAGAAATAAAAACAAAGCAAATATAGGAGATAATAAACTAAAAGAAATGGAAATATATTACATTTCTTTTATAAATCATCTGAGCTATATAATCTCTAGCTAATAACATAATGAACAACTAGATGGCATCTCGACTTTGTCGAGAATGCGAACTTAGATGCGAAGCGATTTTTCGAAATCTCGATTAACGATATTCATTAGTTACTTAATTATCTTTCTTTTTTATTATCCATCGTCAGCTACACTTTCAGCTGTCAAACAGCTGTTATGTTAGGATGGCGCCTAACTTTTCTTACGTTTTAATTATGTCAAAACGAAAAAAAAAACTAAAGTTTGAAAAAAATCATCTTTTTTTGACGCTTCTCATGACCAAACTAAAGTCTCTATTTAGAAACAGATTTCGACCAGTATAAATCTAGTCTTCATATTTTCATACGGCGTTTCAATCATAATTTTATGACCTTCGGTTTTCGAGATCATAGCGTTACAAATACACCATTATTGATGGGCACGGGTTTAGTGAAGAAAGAAAGAAAGAAATTAAAAATTTACATATCATTTTCTTTTGTTCCTCGTAGATAACTGATGGTAACATTAGATATAACTGAGTATACGTGTTACAATACTATGATCCTAATTTGTAATAGTATAGTTAATTTAGAGTTTTAATTATTCTCAGAATTAAAATCGGTACTTTCCTCGACTGCTTGTGGAGCCAAGCGGTTTCGAAAACAGTACCATAGAATTATCTGTCGTGCAGCACAATAGTCAGAATATACTCATCTGCGCCATATTCTTACGTGTCTTTGTGACATGAATAGTAGTCGATCATCCAGTGACAATAGTGTAGGATATGTTATTCTCAACTGATGATTATGATTTTCCATCTGACGATAAGGAAGCAAACGTGATTTATTTCATATGACGCTCCCTTCAGTCGGAGGAATAACAGAACTTCAGAACCTATGGGTACATCTGTAAGATGGCACTTAACGCGTTATGAGTATCCCTAGAGTAAGACTTGAGGACATATTGATACTCCTATATAGTGACACTTAAGGACGTATGAGTACCTCTATATAGTAGCTTTTGAGGACCTATGATTATCTCATAAGTAAAGCTCTTGATGTTTTCTGTGCTAATCTTTTTGACCTTGGACCATGTATATGTAAATGTTTTTTTTTATCTTTGATCTTCGACCCGACGACAAGCAAGCAAACGCATTCTTTCTCATATGACCCTTTCTTCAATCGAGGGAATAAAAAAAGCAAAACGTGAACAAGAATTTTAAAAAAATATGGGTATACAGATATATTTAAACTTATTTCAGTAAGAATTAAAAACAATATATGCAAATTAAAGATAAAACCGATTCTATTAATAAAAAGAATCAAGGGAGAAAAGCAGAATTCTTGTATTTCTCTGTACTTCTGTGCTTCGAGAGTATAGAAGTCTGCTTTTTCCACCTTGATACATATACATATACACCTCTGGATAAAAGTATTTTCCCCTCACTTTGTTTCTATACTCACATACTTTACATCAAATTTATTATCAAATAAGGATATGACATGACAGTTTTATTTTAGTATGGTGTACAGGTCACATTGAAATAAAACTGTCATGTCATATCTTTATTTGGTAATAAATTTGATGTAATGTATGAGAATATAGAAATAAAGAGAAGAAAAGACTTTTGTCCAGGGTGTATATACGAATGCAATTTACTGAAAAATTCTATCGTTCCTTTTTTTTCTTCCCAATAGCTAGAGATAGGAAAGAAAAAATATAGGCAATATCCTTCGCTGTCAAATTTTACACGACAAGTAAAATAAAGGAGAAAATGGTTGATAGGAAACACTGGCTATATCACAGTTCGGAAGAATGATAAAACTCAGTAGTGGTCAAAATAAATCATGTCTACATGATAATTCAGTCACCATCACTCAACTCAGAATGATTGAAACATTCATAGATATACAATAACAAGACTCTTTTCTCGGAAAAAATCGCATTTTTGACAAGTCACAGATGCTTAGTGTAACGAAGATAAATTTTGCACAGTGAATGATACAAGAACTATAGATTTGCATAGATTAATAGAGCAGACCTTGTACTATCGGACGATCATCTTAGAGTTAAGAACTCATATTAAAAAAAATTTTTTATTCAGTGACGCACAAAATCACCAATGGCAACTAATAACCTCGATCAAAAATTTAATCCCCTGAATATAGCATATACTTGTATCCTAGAATGCCCTCTTTCTAATGATAAAAAGATCAGCTCGCTAGTTACATCTGTTCACAAGATATTCCTCGCAGAGTTTTCCCTATTTACTTCTGGCGCCTACAATAATTTAAGAGTAGTAAGATTAATGTAATGACTTTAATTTTTCAAGAATAGACAATTTAACGGAATGAAAATGATGCAAGCGTAATTAAAATAGTGTTCTTATTATAGTATTGCAAAAAAATCAAGATAACCTGACGGAAATTATGAGAAAGAAATAAAACTAATGTAGTGATTTCAGTTTTTTTAAATAGACAAATTATTGCAGTGGAAATGATGTAAAAGTAATGAAATAATAGTTATTATAATAGTTTGATAAAAAATCAAGGTCGTACGATGAATATGATGTAAAGAAATAAAACTAATGCAATGAATTCAACTCTTTAAGAGTAGCGAGCTTAATAAGGCAGAAACGATGCAAAAGTAATGAAACTAATGTAGTAATTTTAGTGCTTCAAGAATAGAGAATCAATGAAATGAAAATTATGTAAAAATAATGAAAGCACTCCATATCATTAAAATCGTCTGAGTTTGGACGATTAATCACGATTCGTCCACGATTTTTTCGAGCTTTGACAACGACTCATGATTAATCGACAATTTTTTTTAATAATGACGTTTAACCTTGATTTCGAGAAAAAAATCACCAATTAATCGCGATTAATCAACGATTTTGTTATATTGCTACTAAGCTGCGACTAAATCACGGATTTACTGAATTTAATATTTTTTAATTCAGTAAAAAAGTAAACAGCAATTCTAAACGAAGCATTGACGATCCAGATCAGTGACTCTGTTATGTGAAAAATGATTATTCATAAAATAAATTTCTACTATTGATGCGATTACTTTCGTGTCACTCTCATATCATGAGACACTCATGAATATCGGAATAAAAAAGGCATAAGATACATATAGTGTAGCTAGAGGGCAATAGGTATTGAGAGTTGAAACATATGCATCAGATTATTGTCAGATTTAAGTGGATTGATATCAATAAATATGCTAAGATAGAATATAAAGGCTTCTATATAGTTAGGTGAAAGGTCCTCAGATAATAGGTACGAGAGATTAGAGCAGTACCATCGTCTTAGCTATAGGATTCCATTATTTAACGCTATCTCTAACATCTCTCTATTAAAATTGAAAAACGAACGCAAAACATGTCTATTAGTGTTAACAAAGTAACTGGATGTTTTCGCAATTCTATTAAGTTAGCATCGGTATTGTGCAAACAAATACTGCTTCTAACAACACAGCACTACACTTGCTGTATTTTTGGATATTTGTCCTCAGTGATACAACAATTTTGTTCTCTTTGCACGTTATAACTCTATTCATATACCCAAGTGAAGCTTACATGAGTAAGATAAATGTTTATTGTACTAATGCTAACTTCATACGAATGCTAAAGCATTAAATCTTTTTTGAAACTTACAGAAGAATGTGAAACTATTTTTGTTTGAGCAAACACAAAGTTTTAACATTTTTTCTTAACTTTCCTGCTAGGCACACAAATCGAGGTTAGACACTGTTTTATTGAATTGAATATAGTTATAAGCGCTAACCGCTAGTAGTAGGTGGTTCAGTATAGATGTGAGAGTTTACACTTTGTTAGCAAAGAAAAGATATAGTTATTCGAATTTGAAGTATAGCTAAAATACGAAAGGTACAGCTATGAGGGTTTAGACACAGGTATCGAATCAGATATAATTGCAAGTGGTAAGATATTAATATAATAACTTCAATATACAAATAAAGGTTCCGTTATAGTTTAAGCATAGAAGTAAGGGGTCGATAATAGTTATGAAGGGTCGTCGTTACTTCTGAGGAGTATATGCAGAAATAAGGAATTAGATATAGAAATGAAGAGTTAGCGATAGGAAGAGGTTAAGGATAGAAATAGAGAGATAGATATAGAATTATAGGGTTAAGAATAGAAATCGGCAGGTAGATATAGGAATAAGGGAATCGATATGGAATTAAGGGTTTGAGGATAGGAATAGGAGGTTAGATATAGAATTAGGGTCTTAAGGATAGAAATGAGGATGGGAAGTGGATATAGAATTAAGGGGTTAAGAATAGGAATGAGAAGTAAGGGATATAAATAAGGGATTAGGGATAGAATTAAGAGATTACATATGATATTAAGAATAGGAATAAGGCGCTTACTGATTCAAGAAAAATTAAGATTTTACCGTGCATTGATCGTGATTTTCTTGAAAAATCAGTAAAAATATCGGCAAAAGCCGCTATTTTGGATGATTTTACCGAAAAAGATTGTGATTTTCTTGCAAAAACGAAGACAAAAATCGGTAACATTCACCATTTTGGACGATTTTATGGCGACTGACCGCACGATTAATCGGCCGAGATATCATGATAAAATCGTCCAAATCTTGGCGAATTTGACGACATGGGTATATTGAATAATAATCTCGGTATTAAATATCATGTTTGTGATCGGTTTCATATATCGCGGTTTACTTAATGATAATCGCGGTATTAAATATCGCGTTTGTAATCGGCTTCATATATCACGGTGTACTTAATCATTACCGCCGTATTGAGTATTGCGATCTGTCATAGTTTCTATAATCGCGACATATACGATGGTAATCGCGGATCCAATCATATATGTTACTCTGGGCTTGTGATGTGAATAAATCAGTGTTGCTTCTGCATTTTTTTGTTTTCTTTCCTAAATCACCAGCTACCTGCTTGATGTCACCAGCATAATATTTAAGTTATTATGTTTCACTCAATGTATTTTATGTTGATGTCGTTGGCAATCGATAACAGAAAGAAAGAAAAAAGAAAAAGAAGAGAATAGTTGGCACATATCATCTTTATATACTTCTCGCTGAGCCGGTCGACAAAAATTAAAATGTCTATTATATCAGGAATGGAAGAGGATGACTTTTTTCGTTATAGCGAAAACAATTTTTAAAGAAAACTACAGTTAACGCGGTATCATTTGAATAACCACCATTAACTGCAACTTTACGCACCGCGTTTCATTTTAGATCAATATCAACATCGTAATATACAGTAAGTGTTTAATTAAAGGCATGTATTTATTGGAGCAATAAAAATACTTCAATGAGCAATAATTAGAATACGAATTAGCAATAATCTTGGAGCAATAAAAAAGTCCTATTCGAGCAGTTTTTTATTATGAAATGTGTAATAAATAATTCATCAAATAGCAATATTAATTTGACATTTTAGCAATAAGAAAACGGAAAACTCCAGTTTTTATTTATACAGCTGCTCATAAGAAAATTTGAAAATGAGCAATTAATGTACGATTGTAGCAATAAAGCTTTTCTTGCTTTCGTTGGTCTGCCCCTTTTCCTTTTTGTGCCGACTTCCACATTTTTTGCTTCTGGTGGAGATTTGCAATATTTTAGTCGGATAGACATTCCGATGACATGTTTGCAAATATAATTTTTAAGAAATGATGGAAAAGTGCACGTTGCTGTTCTCCAGTCTTCAAGATTGTCGGATAAACATACGCACTATATGTTGAAATAGATAGACTTGTACGTGTCGAATAAATTAAACCATCCTCACCCTATCCTCACTCTCAAAAACAAGGGAAAAAAAGCACTCGAACGAGTCAACATTTGGAAAATACCTAAGATATAAAAAAAAAGAAAAGAAAATATATGTAAATGTCGTACATACGCCTATGTATACAATACGATCGAGAAAAATAAAAGAAATATCCAACACCGATGAATGACACTATAACGCCTGGATTCTTATTGCTCCTTATACACACGATTCATTGCTAATTTAAATAAATTATTGCGCAATTAGTATTCTTACTGCTTATTCAGTATTATTATTGCTCATTCAGTATTATTATTGCTAAATTTCGTTATTGCTTATTTGGATTATTTTATTGCTCATTTAAATATAAGTCTTAAATAAATGAATAAATTTTTTTCTTTTTTTTTAAATCAATCTCAATATCGAAATAAAAAATATTAAAAAAAAATAAGTTATTTTTCTTTATTTAAGGTCAATATCAACATCAAAATGACCAGGAAATATTTAGACAAATAAATATTTTTTTTATTTTAGAGCAATATCAAAATCGGATTGTAGTCAGTAATAATTTAAATAAATACTTTTGTTTTCTTTTTAGACTATTACCAACCATAGATCCAATAGTAAGTATTAATTAAAATAACTGTAGAATCAAATCTGGTCGAAGATTCCAGTTCTTTTCATTTCCATGGTGTTTCCAAGATAAATCAAAAACATATGATTGTTTTACGAGTTACAATACCGCGAAAGTGTTACTCGTAAAACAATAATATATCTTTGATTTATTTTGAAAACATCATGGAAATGAGAAGAACTGGTATTTCTCGAAAAAAGAAATCTCATGAAAACTGCTACAAAACTCGATCTATTAAACCGCGGTTTTAGCCGGTTTTGGTGATATTTGAAAGATGCATCGATGGTTTGACTCCTGCGATCAAAAAAAATTGGCTAAAAGTACGGTTTTTAATAACGCGTTTTTTCGCGACTTTCTGCAAAATTTTTTTCGTGGGCTGTTATTATTTTCAGAAAACTTAAGATTAACTGATGAAAATTAATGAAAAAAAAATTAAATCAATATCATAATTTTAATTTTCTAAAACAAACAGTTTAAGATAATGTAAATGATTCAAAAACAATGAAACTATTGAAATGAGTTTGATTTTTGCAAATTAATCATTTAAATGAATATTTTTTCATGTTTTTGTTCCTTGGTCTATGTGATAATATTCAACCTATGGTTTAATATATGAAATTTTGGTAAAGAAATACAGAGTTTTATATACATAGCTAACAGTTAGCAGTACTTTTCTGCGCCACTATTTAATCCAGAAAAATCTCATTTTCTTCATTTCGAGCACTACAAATAAATCGCTAATCGAGATGTTGCGTGACCTACTATCAATAGTTACAGTTCAAAAGAAACGATATTCGTAACTGAAATATGTTTTTGGACGATATTAGCATGTTCTTACATTTATATAACAATCTAATTTCTACTTACGATGAAAAATATTCTAATACTACAGAACATATTTTTAGAAAAATGTTGAAGGCTCTGAGTTTTTCTGATAGCAAAATTCGATTCTACTGCAATAATATTTCTTTTTTTCTTGCAAAAAACTAATCGATTTGTCATTAGTGGTGTAAGCCGTGCGGTTGAGCTGCCGTTGCCGCTGAGATAATTTACCTACAGCCACTGTGCCGCCGATGGTATTCGAAATTTTAAAATTTTCGAGCGGTCGCCGCTGGCAACTATTATAAATATCAATAACGTTTTATTTATACTCTCCTGAATTCGACACTTTTGCATAGTAAAACTCCATTATATCACTTTTTTATTAATTTTCTCACCTTCATCTTCACTTTCATGCTAATTTTGTGACCAATCCGACGCTATCGAGTTCTAAATTAAAAAACGTACCCTTAATCCTGTGTTGAGCAAAAATTCTAAGTTGCTATTTCAGTTGTTCATGCCTGTTATATTAAATATATTTATAAATACAAGAAGAGACGAGTATTTTAAAGTTTGATATTACTGTCTTAAAACGAAGAAACATCAATTATTACGTCACTCTCAGCGTAACAAAAATAAATTAGTTATACACTCAGTGTAAAACTACTACAATCACAAACTATGAAACAAATGATAGTTAAAGCATTTACAAAATATCTTGTGATTTGATAAACATTTTTTTTGTAAAAATTGCCCATTCCTACTAAACCTATTCCCTACTCAGCAGGATTATTTTCCTCAATTGAAGGTAGATATTTCAAAATATTCGCAGATTCTCGACAGTGTTCTACTCATAATTCAAGTTAAACAACAATACTCAATGCACCAAAGCATCGAAAGACGATACCAAGATTTCATCATAATTAAGAGTAGAAATATACGAAGATTCGCATCTTTTAAAAAAAAAACATAAGTGTGCCAAGAAATTCGCTATTCAGTTAAAACAAGGTTAAAGGAAGATACATCAAGCAACGAATGTCCTTTTTTTTTAAACATGGTACCAAGAATCATTTTATGGAAGATATACAAAATGATGAATATCATTTTTAAAATATGGCGCCAAAAGTCATTTTATGGGAGATATGTTAAACGATGAATATTCTTTGTATGATATGGCACCGAGGATCACATTATGTCGACGCGACAACACAAATGAAATTTACAACAATCAACTAACGTTTTTCTGTGCCATTTCTTATGCAATACATAACCTTCTGCATTTTTTATATTTCTCTCATTCCTGTGTCACGAATACCGGATCACTTCAAGCGGTTAAATGTCAGTTTGCAGGAAAAAACCACCAATTAACCGATGATGTTCCGGTGAATTGTATATATCAGAAAGCGTATGACTATACAAAACGGGCAAAAAATAAATAAATATACACACATGTGCATGTACTCATATGCTGTATTATTTATTTCGTTTTTTTATTTGCTGAAAGACACGAATAAGTTTTAACGATGACAAAGTTCAATTAAGCATTAATTTTTTTTAATATTTAGTTTTCACATTAATTGTTCATAGATTTATTTGTTAAATTATTTATTTTTAAATTCTATATCTTTTCAGATTCATTCTTTTAACATTTATTGGTTTTATATTTATGTTCTTTAAAGTATTTTTTTTATTGATTTCATTAATTTTTTTAAAATTTATTTCTTACCATTTTTTTTAATTTCTTGTATTTTTATTTCAGTTGAAATAAAAATCATATAAATCTAAAAATATCTATTCAATTTTGCTATACAAACATTCAAAAAATAGGGGTAAACGGTATTGGCTAGCTGTACATACCAACACCGATTAGTCACAGTTTACATAAAACAATCGGTAGTATACTACAGCTTACCGCCAGTTCTCATTCAGCTTGTATCACATGAGTTCCTTCTTTCTCTCTTTCTCTTTCTAGTACATAAGCTTGTATTATATGTGAGATAGATACACTTGGATGTAGAACATAGTCGAATAAACATTGTGTTGTAAGACGC